>JAHBCN010008600.1:0-38056 GCA_019359885.1 Listronotus oregonensis | reverse complement strand
GGTTGACCTGCCCGGGGGCATCTCAAAAAATGAGCTGACCTCTTGGTCCCCATCTTTTCCCATCTTGAGATCCTTTGATGTCCTATAATTGGACTTTGACCTCGTTTGAGTCTATAGAGTACCGCCTTTATTTCCCCCCTGTATGTAAATGTGGAGTGGCGGCAGGTTTAGCAGCACTTCCAGGGCTGCGGTTGGGGTTTTCTCATAGCTCCCGTGATGCAAGCATGTAGCCTTTACATTTGAAATGGTCTGGTTGCTACGGTCTCGTGACCCTTGCCCCAGGCAACTGAGCCGTAGGTTTTTGGGTCTTATTACCATTTTATACAACCACGGTTCATCTTTGGGGTAAGTCCCCAGCTTTTCCACAAACCCGACATCTCCCGGGGGCGTTTTGCCTTCTGAACAACTTTTTTGGGGGTGTGGTCCCCAGTTCATCTTTTGGTCAAAAATGACTCCTAGATACTTGACCTCTTTTGAGAAGGGGTTTTCCCACACATTGAGCTTTGGACATCTGAGTCCCCTTAGTGCCTTTTTTGTGAAGGGAACGATAACGGTTTTTTGTGGATTAACCGACGTCTTTTCCCCCTGCACCATTCGTCTACGATGTTCAGTGTTTTTTGCGTTCTTTCTAAAGCAACGTCCAAGTGCTTGGTTCAACTACGATGACAATGTCGTCTGCGTAGCCGAGGCAGTAAACCCCTCTCTTTGGCCAATTTTGCCAGAAGGTCGTCGACTAGGATCGCCCGATTGGCGATGAACCCCTCCTTGTGGGCAGCCCCTTCCCACCTTAGCCTCCATGGTGTCCCCGCCCAAGGTGGATCTAATGACCCTGTTTCTTAGGCTGGCTTCCATCCAGTAGCATATGGTGCGTGGGGAATGTTTCTTCGTGTGAGAGCCTTCATTAACGATCCTGTTGGCACATTATTGAACGCTCCCTCTATGTCTAGAAATGTGCTAAGTGCCATCTCTTTGTCATCAATTGACTTTGTCAGGTCTGCTTAGATCATCCAGAGCGGAGTCCCTTATGTATCTATCCACAATTTTTTCCAGCGTTTTGAGCAGAAACGAGGACAGACTTATAGGTCTATATGACTTAGGCGTTTGGTCTGAAATTCTGCCTATCTTTGGCAGGTAGACTACTGTAGCCTTTTGCCATATTTTTGGTATATAGCCCCAGGCAATGTATGCTCTGAAAATTTTGCAGAGATGCGGCAGTAATATGTCCTGGCCTTTTTGGAGCAGTACCGGGTAGATTTCATCATGGCCCGACTTGTATGGGTGGAACTCGCCTATGGCCCATTTGATTTTTTCATATGTTACCAATTCCTTTGTCTTAACCCAGTCTTCCTCTCAAGGTCTTCTGGGATTGCTGGCTTGTTCTATTGGCCAAGGTTGATCAATTATATTGATCCTGGAAAGTGAGTGTTCGTCAATAATTCTAGGCTTCCTTGTTAGTGCTCGTAAAGGTCCCGTCCGTTTTTTTGGGGGCCCGGGGTAAAAAATTTTAAAGATGTTTGCGGCGCTACTAACGCGTTATTAAATTTTAGCTGACTAAAAGGATAGTTACGAACTGAAAAAAAATCCGCTGCGAAGGAGGTATCAAAATCTAGAAACTTTTTTTTGAATAGACTAGGTACTAAATATGATTTAAATTTTAAACACAAAAAAAAACTTTTTTGTAGGTCGTCGCTTTAAACAAAGTTTTGAAAAAAAGAGCTCTTTTTTTACACCCTGTAGAAAAAAAAGAAAAAACTTTTAAAAAATTTCATCTTTCTCCAAAAAAGTCTTTTTACAAAAGGGTAATTTTTTTTTTAAGTAATAACTATTTAAAATTTACCAAAAAATGTCCAGTTACAGTTTATATATACCTAATTATTTAAGTGTTTTATTTGTTGTGCTGTGGTTAAATCGATTTTGCAAATATTTGTAAAAAATTGTTAAAACATTTACAAACAAGCTGTTTAACCATTAAAAATGAAAATGATGTTTTTATTTTTATTGTTAGAATATTTTTTGCGTGATTTCCGAACAAAAAAACCCAATTTTACCTAAATGTCGGGGGTATTTTAATCTTTTGTTAGGCGTCGTCCAGAGTCTATTACATTAAACTCTGGCGTCGCTTTCGCACTGCCGAGTGGCAAGATTGCCTCTAGAAGATGTATGTCAAATTTGGTATACGGGGGTTTTTTGGGGCGCTGATCACGAATCTAAAAAGCTTTTTTGGTGGAAACGTTTTGTTTTCGAGATATTCATCATCAAACTTAAAAATTAAACTAACCTCATTTACACTATTCCTCCTTCTTTTTGTACAGAATTCTTGATTTTTACACTAAATTCAAACACAATAATTAATAAACACCCTTTAAAAACTTGTTTTTATATTTGTTTTATACCTATTTTCATTTAATTTTAAAAAATTTTTTCAAACGCCGCAACCAGGTATACAATGGGAATTTTTAAGCAATCATGGCCGTCCCGTTTAAAAGTGATACTTAGCAATTTAATAAAGAAAAAGGTGTAAAATAAACATGAAAAAAGTTTTTAACAAGTGTTTATAAAATATTGTGTGCCACTTTAGTGTAAAAATCAAGAATTGTTTACAAAAAGAAGGGGGAATATAGTGTAAATTAGGTAAGTTTGATTTTCAAGTTTAATGATGGATATCTCGAAAACGAAACGTTTCCGCCAACTATTTTTTTTAGATTCGTGATCAGCGCCCCAAAAAACCCCCGTATGCCAAATTTGGTCAAAATCGGAGTTGCGGCCACTTTTTATCGGAAACGAGGGGCCCGATTCTGTAAGCAAATTTTTTGACACTCCTTTTCTCTATCTCTTTCAAAACAGTGACAAACTTATGAGTTACCTTTAAGAGCAACAAGGACATGTGATCCCTATTTTGACATTCTCTTTCCTTATATTTTTATAGAATCTCAGCCCAGCTCAACTTTCAATTTTCAAATAAGACACCCAGACAGTGATGTTAGACAGTGACTTAATGAACCTGGTACAGATGTCGCTAAAAGCTGGTATTTAAAAAAAAAACTGGAGATCTCATTAGGGGGACCAAAAAAAGGGGAGGACCTTCTGTTATGGCTGTTTGCCCAAAGTAGCCCCAGAATAGCATTAAATAACGAGGCGCTGGAAATAAGGAGGGTATAATAAAGTGTATTTTAAAAAGGGGTCCCCCGGAACACCAACGCCATCTTAATTTACTGAAATAAGGGCCATTTTTGTAACACAGATATGGTCCTTCTTATCTCTAGTCTCCATGATAGATACATCTCTGTAGAAACACTAGTTTTCGTTTTATGATGCATCTTTGGGTGATAATAGATGACGTTGTGATCAATTTCTATAAAACTAACTTTAAAAAAGTTGTCAATGGCCTTTAAGCAGGTTGACGTTGAGTATTGATACTCCTAATGTTAATTCTTGAACAATGTTTAAAGTTGGTATTTTTGCATACCAGCACAACGTTTACTTGGTACATGGCAAGACTTGAGAATGGTACGTATACCTAACAAATTGGGTATAGTCAGCCCTATTTACTAACAACCCTGAACAACCACTTGGCAACGCCGCAACCGGCATGAGATTCGGGATCGGTTTCTGGCGAGCGCTGTTTTTTGGTTTTCCGTAATCCGGGTATCGAGGCGCTTTTTTTTAAAATTATTTAAGGCTCGATTCAAAGATCGCGTAAATAGTATTGATATTTCCTTTAAAAATAATTAAATCAGTATAATAATTAAAAAAAATGAATATTTATATATAATATTTAAACTCAAAAAACAAATTAATTTATGTGCATAGGTCGAGGCATAAGAATATGATGTTTGTAAAGCAAACAAGTGTAATTTAACATTTAGTTAGTAATTGTACTTAGTTTGAGTTTTGTTTATTTATTTATTGAATGTGTCTGGTTTCCCTTTCTTGTTTTTTGACCTAAATTTTCCCATTTTTCGTGGCATTTTTGTTATTTCTTTTTTTAACACAATTATTTAAAAGAATGTTTGAAAAATAGAGCCCATCATAATGAACATATTTTTGTTCTCATTACCACAAAACATTGCGAGCATAAACCCTTAAAGCCTTCATGTTGTCTAGTGCTTAAGTTAGTTAGATCACACAGGATAGCTTTTTGATTTGCCATTTTTATTAAGTCACTCTCAGTAGCAGGGGTCATTAATAATTTTCTCAAAAATCGCGCACATATGGAACAGAACGTCTTTAACAATTTTTGTAGGGGCCTTTAAACCGCCACGTTTTAGACAATCAAAGTATTCGTCGTAAATTAGGTTTCCCTTTTTTTTTCAACAAGAAAAGAAACACAAATGTTACAATTTTTACATTTTTTTACAATTTTTTGGGCAGCATAACCGGCTATATAAATGTACCGATTTGTCAATTTCATATTCATTTAGGTATTCAGTTTCAAGTAAAAACAAAAAATTTTCAGTGAATTATTTTAATCAATCAAGATCATTTTCCTGGATACAGCTGTCTCCCTGTTTTTAATCTCAGCTAAAGAGAAATTACCATCCCCAGCGCTTCTAAATATATGTTTGCGTCTAATTTTTTTTCTCAGCATTAAAAATCATCAAAGCTAACATTGTAATTACAAACCCGCAAGAAGTCTGTATTTACCAAATCTTTTTTCTAACTTTTCAGTAGTAAATTTACCTGGTAAAAAATATGACAAATCAAATTTTGAAAATGAATAGTCAATTATTTCTAGTAAAAGATATACTATGGCAAAGTGCAGAATAGGTGTCGTGTGTAAGGCGACCATTATTGTTTTCAAGTTTATGCCAAGCTTCAACCCCGGTAACAAATTTTCTTTAAAAAAATTTCCCGGGAAAAGATCAATTTTAGAGATGTGATCGCAATACTGTTTCATTTTACTTACCCCTTAAAGTACTAGTATTACAATAATATCCCACCAATGTCTGATAACTTCAAGAAAAAATGCTGTGTCTTTAAAACCAAAGTTTTTTTTTTAAAGCTGCGATTGTTGAAAAATTACATATATTATCCGCAATAAAAACTTTTTGACGCTCAAAATTGTTGGGATAAACTGTTTTATGGTTAATTTTTAAGATTTTTTTACAACGAGGTCCTTCCCCCGCTCATACATACTCTTAACGTCATTATATTTTGCATGTCTAATCACATCAAATGATCAAAATCTGGATAAACAAAGGTTTTATCTATGTTTTTAAGTTTCGCCAGTTATTAATTATGTTTTTAAATAAATGCACAAAATCAAAGCTAGTAAATATTTTGCTTTCTAGTAGATCAGGGTTGGGGAAAGAAGTTAAATTTTTGCTTGTTATATTAGAAAACATGGATCGGTTATTTCTGTGGTTGTCAGTTATGATATCTAGAACTTGAAACCCATTTTTTGGATCAATGAAATTACATTTTTAGTAATAGAAAAATAATAATAATAACAGTAACTAAATAGTATCTAATAAGCAGGCAGCCAGGTACCTATGCAACGCAATAACAAAAACCAAAACGAACGACAAAATTCCAAATGTTCGGTATACCTAACTACTTACGGTAATTTCCAATGCTAATATTTGTTACTGTTTTTAAAAATAACTAAAAAATACCTACAAAATCAAAGCCAAACACGAATCATTAAAACACACTTTCAATTTTAATTATTTTTTAAAAAGCACCACCACAAAATGTCAGGTTCATATGCCGCCATTTACTTTAAGCACTTTTAACACCGGCACTTTTCAGCCGCGGATATTTTTGTTTTTACGCAATGTCTGCGGAAAAAAACTGTCCCGGTCACTCACAAATCTCACACAGTAAGACCTTTTACAGGTTTAGTCTTTATCTTAACAATATTTTCTTTCAAAAAAGCTGATTTATTTACAAAAACACATCAGAGCAACAGGTCATTAAACGTAAATCATATGACAAAACAACAGCAAACGTGTGTCGATCTATATCTGAACGCATAGTTGCCAGATTTCCTTGTTCACGGCTTGTTAAGTGAAGTAGGGCTGTGGTATAGTTTGTCCAAGCCAACATTTTTGTGTTGGCTTACATGTTCAAAAGCAAAAATTACTAGACTCAACGTCAAAATCAGCTGATTGGCGTAAATCACCCAGTAATGGATTAAAGGCGTTTCAATTTTTGTATTATTTTTTTTGTGTTTGGGTGTGCTATTTCGTATTTTAAAGTAATAAGTGAGATTAGAGATTACTCTGCAGTGTTTTTATTTTTTTTTTGTGTAGACTATTTGACATTTTTTATATTTCATAATTTAATTTATTTTGAACTAAGTTTTTATTTTTATTGGTTTTAAGAAAAAACCACTACAATAGATATTTTTTAGTGTATAAATCACAATGATTACTGTATTTCCAGTTTGGAAAAGCTTCGAAACCCACTTCAGAGCTGTGATGAGTCGGAGGTAGGAAAATATAACCTAATAAATATTTTTTGAAAATGATGCTATCAGAATAGTGATCTTGCATAAGGTAAAATAACTCGTTTTAATAGTATCATAAACTAAAAATACATCCCTAGACGTGCCAAATATTTTAAGATTTAAATATATTTATGAATGTATTTTTTAGGATCCCATAGTAGCAGTTGTTGACAATATAAGACGCAAAATATAAAATTTATAAATAACTTAAGCTTAATGGAAAAACCAAATGTGCAACGCATGAGAAGGAAAATTTTCAAAAGGTTTTACGGAAAATGAATGAAGATTTAGGAGAAAATAAAAATCTTTGGGTGTTCCTCGATGAAACCTGGATTTTCTCGAACAGCTCTTTCCGCGGGTCTTGGCAGGATGACGATGTATATTTCAGTAAAAGGGTAAAACATTATTATGACGAATTATACGCTAGAAAAAAAATGTACTTTCCTACACTTAAGAAAAAATTGAAGGGCTTATTTTTTTAAGTTCTCAGGGTGAAGCACTTTTACAATCCTCTAATAAAATTTTGTTTTGTCTTATAAATTATCACAGTTTTACAAAAAAGCTTCCTCTTGCACACCGACAAGCTGTAAAAGACCTGTTTCTTTTTTAAGGATATTTTTACGCTTCTGCTCCGAAGCATTAGCTTCGTAATTTCTTCTTTTGCATATCCTAATTAGAGCAAATTGAAACTCTACTCTGATACATCCTTTTATTGTCCACGTCACATTTACCACTTTTTCCGCACCTTCATCTCTAGAGTTTCGAGACTATGAAATCTAAATATATTTAAGTCCCTTATCAGTAATTTACTTCTGACTTCACTTAAGGGGTATCCTGAGAAAAAATAAATATATGACAGATTCAGTAGATAACTCAGTTAGGGTCTCTTTCATATATAGGACATATGATTAAACCTGAAGCTTTTAGACAACATTAAACTACAGAACACACTTGCTGCATTCTTATGAAACATTAAAGTATTTTTATTAAATCACTATTAAAATACTTATATTTTTCTCAGATACATTATTCTACATGCTGGTTCCAAAAAAGGATTTGTTAATGGTCCAGTAAAATTTAAAAAAAAAAAACAAAAACAGGAGATTATCATGGCGAGATGAAAGCTGAAAATTTTGAGAAGTGGGTTAGAGATGATCTACTACCT
Source organism: Listronotus oregonensis (assembly GCA_019359885.1). Taxonomy (NCBI): domain Eukaryota; kingdom Metazoa; phylum Arthropoda; class Insecta; order Coleoptera; family Curculionidae; genus Listronotus; species Listronotus oregonensis. Next base: position 30,440 of record JAHBCN010008600.1, on the reverse strand, counting down.
AATTTGAAATGGCCTTCATTAGTCATTTTACATAATGTCAGCTACCGTAGTAGGTTGTTAGAAAACTGGCCAAATAGTGGCTGGAAGAAGAAAATATAGTTAAATGGTTAGAAGACCGTAATATTCCTTTTGCAAAATCGGCGACAAAATAGATTTTGTGGTGCTTTATTCAGCGCCTACCAAAGCCTCCCAAATCTTATGTCGTCGATGCTCTTATTCAGGAGGCTGGTCATCAAGTGCTGCGCTTGACTCCATATTATTGGGAATTCAAGGCTATTGGAATGGTATAAATATAAAAATAATAAGACAGCTTCGACTGCAATTTATTCCCTATTTATTAGTATATTAATAAGGTAAATGGTAATAAAAATCATTTACAATTTAAATTCTTTGCTTTTTAGCTTTTTTTATTAAAGTACCTTCCTGCTTTTAAAAAAAAACTAAATATTAAATATATTTATTTAAAATGACATCAATGGCTACAGTAGTTGCCAAAATGCTTGGACTCACAAGCATCCATTACAGTCCAGCTGCTAAAACAAAAAAACCTCCTACTTTGTCTCCCTTTTTTTATCTTAAAAGTTTTCAGATAGTATCTGCTGCGTGCAGATTGCATAAATTTTTCTTTCGTCATTGCATACGTTTGCTTTTCTCAAAAAAAACCCCTGAGGGACACTGCCACTTCTAAAGCCTTAAACACGACCTTCCAACGTTTTTGATAAATTTATCTATAAAATATAAGCATCTTATTGTGTTAATGATCCCTGAATAAATAAATGATTTAATGTTTTAATTTATTTATTTTATTTTTTAAATATAGGAAGTAGCTAAAAAATTTATATCAGATGAAATAAATCGATTTATCTTTGGGCATTTTTAAAAAAAATACTAAAACTGCATAATAAGGGTTTAAATTGAACCATCCCTTATAGTAAGATATTTTATCAGGATATTTTAATTTAACTGTAAAGAGTTTTCCTGCAAATATAAAAAAACATAACAGGTCTGTTTGTTATTCAGAAATAGTGTACACTATTTTACATTTTTTTACTTACCTAAGCGCTCTAATTGAAGGTGTATTTTAGGACTAAGTTTGTACAAAAAGTGTAAAATAGTGTAAACTATTTCTCAATAAACACTTGAGAAATAACTATTAATATGCACTATATAGGCGAAAATAAAAATTTTTAATAAAATATACATTAAGCTTTCACAATTCATGCAAGTATATGAAGAGCAAGAAAAAAATACTGATAAATTTAGTTATTGTAATCTAACAACAAATTTTTTAAGATATTAAAATTTTGAAACTTCCTTCTCTCAGTACGGTCCTGACTAAAATTCTTATATGGGCCAACTTAAATCTAAAAAACAAAATTTACTAATATGTAGGGATATTCGCATTGCCAACCTAAAAATGTTAGCTTGGACAAACTATACGTCTAACATCTCTGCACCCAGTTATTATGGGTGTTTTTTAATTAGCGAACAAAACCGCATTTATGCCGCACAATGCTCAACATTGATGGCCGGTTGCACCAACACTTTTTGCGACACTTAAGTTGTTCTTAAGCATTAACTGCCCCTTAAGTTTCAAATGTTTCTTGCACCAGCTGAAATTGGTCCTTAATGGTCCCTTAACTTTAAGTGTAGGATTTTCTATACTTAATGATCCTAAGTAATTTTGAAGTTGACATTTGACAAATATTTTGTTTATTGTTTATTTATTTTTCGTTTGTTTGTAGTTTCAAATAATTAATTTGATAAAAATTATGTAAAAACGAAGTTTTTAAACAATGATGTTTTGGATTGTGATATAAGTGATATTATGCGATGTAAATTGGATTTCCAAGAAAAATGTAGAAACAGTAAATTTTTATTACTTATGGCAATTTTGAGAATTATTTACCTTTTTTTATTCTTTTGGATATTGTTCTGTTATTTTTAAAAAGAACTGTTTTGACGAGATGGATAATCTTACATTTTTCAAAAGGTTCAAATTAACGAAACCAACAGTGCTCAGCTTACTTGAGCAAATCGAAGATGAGCTTTAGTTTAAACATGACAAGTTTGTATTAGCTTTTAAATTTTAAGTATTTACTTGTAAATTAGAAATATTTAATTTGTTCATATACAATAATAAAAGTTTTTTTTTAAATGATGTATTTGTGTTTATATTTTATATTGACAAAAATTATTCCCTTTCCATGGCCGTAAAGAAAGGCGCCCTTGATCTTTTTTTTCCATATTGCTATTAATTTTACAACAAAAAACCACAAACTATGTCTATAAAATGAAAAAAATTAAAGTTTTAATTATTTACAAAAATTCAAGTCGGATTACTTCTATCATTTAAATGACACACAAGCTAAAAAAGGAAAATCTTTCTTTTCTTTCTTAACATGTTTGGGGTTAAAATAACCCCATTGGCCTGTAATTTAATACGTTCCGCCAGACCTTTCCAGACTCTGCTTTCCGGGGCTTTGTAGTGGAAAAACTGGATGCGGGCTTGAAGCCCCCAGAAATTCCCGAAAATTTTATAAAATCAAAAGTTTTTCAATGTCAAATGTCATGAAAGGCACAAACAATGTTGTTCCGACCAGGAAGACTGCTACTGGTATCGCGCATAACCGTTTTCTGTCAGTACTGCTCCTTCCTGCTGAGCGCGCAACCATCTTCCGCCATTAGGAAAATTCCTCGTGCGTGGGGCTCCCAGAAAGAAACAGATATAGGAATCATCGCTCACAGCGTTTAGCCCCAGAAGAAGGACTCCATCGTTTGGCTTGAGTTTCTTCTTGATCCCCGATGGTCAAAGCTGTTGATACAGCTCCTTCAGCCGCCTTCCCGGAAAAAACTATGTAGTTTTTTTATCGCGAGCACTTCACTGATCGGAGGAAAGGAAAGATCTAATATCAATTAATTCTGATTATTCGCGTTGTAAAGGCCAACAATAAAAAAGAAGAACGATGCAACGTTGCCATCTTTCTAAGTAGTCTTAGTTAAGTTGCAATAAAAATCTAATGGTGAAAGCGAAAACAATTTAAGTTACCCTTAATTTTAAGAGCTCCTTAATAAAGGTCTACTTAAGATACTTTTGGTGCAACCGGCCATGAGTGTTTCAGCTACCACACTGCCTCGCATAATCGGTCTTGGCTGTTTCAATTAAGACTCGCTAATGCGGCATTAATGCGCACTTTTCTCTGTAGTTGAAAAACACCCTATATTTTTGGATTCCTAGCATGGATTCTAGAGAAAGGGCAAATTCTCTTATTCCATCGATAAAAAGTACGCTGAATTTATGCGCTGAACGTCAAATGACGTCAGGAGAAGTTCTGATTGAACAAATTAAAACGAAATGTTTAAAAAAGCTCGCTGTTTGTTCTGAAATTGCCAATTCTTAGTGGATTGTTGTGTTTCTCTTCCGTTTTATTTATATTTTTTTGCTCAAGTATTTTATAAACACGCTTTAATGGAATCCATTGGACTCTCCAGTGGTAGTTTAAAAACGGTTTGATGAATTAGCGCTTAATGCGCTGGATCCATCGATGCAATTAAAAACTTGCCCAAAGAATTCATGATTCCTAGGAACATTAGCTTTTTACGAACAACCACTTTTCTTACCTAAGTTAAAGTTAGTTTCTGACCTGAGCTAAGTTGTTTGATCGAACACGCACTACTCCCCAAAACGATAAAAAATGTCAAATTTTGCTCAACTTAGGTTAGCCAAGATATCTCAGACAGAAATCCGGGTACCTTAGCAGGGGCAAGGGGGGAGGTCAGATTCTTACTTAGCTGTGACAAATCGTACGGTCAACTAAGTTAGTTTCCCTCAACTTAGGTCAGAATTTGTGCTGTTCGTAAGCAGCTATTCTGCGTCTAACGGTAGCTTGTTTGTCAGATTTTGACAGGTATAAATAAAATATATAATACGAACCAAAGATGCAAAAAATGGTTTAATGAAATAAGTGCTATTTCGTTTAAAACAAATATATACAAACTGAGCATTTTTACTGATGAAGTGAACCCTTATTTAATTGAAAAAATAAAGTATTCCCATTTAAAAATATCATAACGCAATGAAATAAAGAGTAAAGCTTTTACAGGAGGATTTTTGTTAAATTAATTGACACCTAAATATTGAGTTTTTGCCCATCATGGACACCCAGATTTAAAAAATAGGTATATATTTTTTTTTACCTGGTAAAAAGTGTCTTACTTGAAAAACCGGAAAAACCAAAAGATGAGGCCATTTCTGGTGAAACCGGAAGTCACATGACTTGTCAAAAAACAACGGTGAAGACGTTATACAGGGTGTTACAGAATGTTGTGAAGAAAATTTAGGGGTAGATTCTACATGTAAAAATATGAAAAAAAGTTCATATAAACATGGGTCCGGAAATGCTTTGTTTTTATGATACGGGGTGTTTAAAGTTTTTCGCCTTTTAAAGTTTATTTCACATTTCTCGAAAACCTGTGGAGATATTGAGATAAGTTTTGCTACACGCAAATGTATTTTTATAGGTCACATTTACATGTACAAAATTATTTTCTAAGGGACTTTCATCAGTGGCGTTCATGCCGGTAAGATCTTATTTTTAGCGAAGAAAACTGTACGCCACTGGTTTTTCCAAAAATTAGTATTAATTTTTTTAAACCAGTTTAATTCTGCTTAAAAAGTACCTCTTGGAGTTTGTCGACCTGACTTACCGTTTTCGAAATAAAAGTTAATTTATTAATCTGTATCCGTATAAGCTGTTTCCGCCGGAGACCTCAAATATTTCGAAGGGGCCGAAGAAATATTCGAATGCGATTTACAGCATGCATTAACGCTGAGGGAAGCCATTTATAACATCTAATCTAGAGTTAAAATCAAATAAATTATTCCTAAACAATTAGTACAAATAAAATATTCAAATTATAAATAAAACATGAAACAGCTAAGCGTACTTTTAGTTTTATTTCGAAAACGGTAAGTCAGAACAAAAAAGTCCAAGAAATACTTTTTAAGCATAATTAAACTGGCTTTAAGAAAGCAATACTATTTTTTTAAAAAACTAGTGACGTACGGTTTTTTTCGCTAAAAATAAGTACTTACCAGCACGAACGCCCCTGATCTAAGTGCCTTAGAAAACAATTTTGTACATGTAAATGTGACCCATATTTATACATTTGCGTGTACACAAACTCATTTTAATATCTCCACGAGTTTTCGAGAAATTTGAAATTAACTATAAAAGACAAAAAACTTTAATCACCCTGTATCCTAATAACGAAGCATTTCCGGACCCATGTTTATATGAACTTTTTATCATATTTTTTGATGTATAATCTGCCCCTAAATTTTCCTCACAACATTCTGTAACACCCTGTATATACTTTGTTTCACGAGGGTTTGTACTTTCGTCATCAATTACCTTACCTTTTTTAACAAATTAAAAAGGTAAAAAACAGACTGAAACAAATTAATGACGTCAAAAAGGTTGGTCGTTTTTTAAAATCAAAATGGCTGCCGTTCAGCAGCTGATTTTTCAAAGCTACAATAATAATATTCTAAAATATGGCTTATGAAATTATGTCATTTTTCAAACTTGTCAAAAAAATTGTTTTGTCAAAAGTAACGTCAGATTTTATTTTCATTTTCGTATTTTTATTGTGTAAAATGCCTCGACTTCAGATATTCTTCCTGTTATTATAAATGTAAACGACTCAGATTTATCAGAATTTAGTAGCGATGATGAAAGTGTTTCGAATTTTCATATCATTCATTCTTGATTTTTGTTCATTTGTGTTTCGCTGGGAGTTTTTTTGTAATAAATTCACTATCTTTTTTCTCCCATAATTATGTGTAAAAACACCAAACACATTAAATTATTATACGATATTTCATGGAATAACGAAAAATTAAGAAAAGGAAATACATTTTTGTATAAACAAGATGTATGTACGCGATTAATTATTTTGGATATTTTTGGCCTCTCCTAAATGAACTTTATGGGCCTAATTGCACCATTTTATGAATAAACTTGACTTTGTTAAGTCGACTTAAAAGTAAAGCCAATCTTGACTTTTGTTCGGGTTGCAACTTAGTTAAACTTAGTAAGTGATAATGCTGGCACCACCGCATATTATAAGTTACGGCTATGGTGTTTTCTGCTTCTTTAGTGTTCAAAAATCCAGTTAAACCTTATATAACATCCATATAAATAATTTAATTAAAGAAATTAAAAAAAAAAGAACGTAAACTAACAAATAAAATTACCAAAAAAGAGAGAACATGCGAAAAGAAAACGTTTGTTGCTAGCAAGGTATAAGATAGCACGGTATTTATACAAGAATATTATAAAAAATAAACCAATTTATAGACCGTCTTTTTTTTAGCCCAAAAATCGAAAAGAGTTTAAAATAACTGCAAATCGTTATATACGTGCTATATTCCAGGTATTAACTGAAAATTGTTATATATGTAGGGTGGGTGCGCCGGTTTTCGACCGGATAAGACAAATTTCAACTTTGAAAAGTCATAATTTGCCACAAAAAGGGAATATAACATTCTAGTTAGAAAAATCTTAATCCTCACATATCCAAGATTGATTGTGATTTGTTCATTCAAGTGTTTGAGCTAATAAAAAAATGTGAGAAATGAAAAATGCCAAAATGTACATTAGGATAAAAATGAGACAAATTCTAACTACAAATAGAGAGGTATCTAAGGTAAGTAATCATTTATATAAATAAAACCAGGAATATTATTATTATACGTGTTAACACATTAGGAGCATGCATGGCATATGTATTCCTGAGTGGCAACTTCCTCATAAGAAAGGCCCATGAATTCGGTGCACTTGAGATGGAACCACCGTGGACATACGTCACATCCAATATTTTTTTCCTCGTCGTCTTCAACGTCGCTTATCAATTCTTCATCACAGACATCACATTTAATAGCTTGTTGTGTATTTTGTTTAATTGACTTACGTTCATTGTTTGACTTTTTCCGATTCGTTCTAGGCTTCTACATTTTTTCTTTTTTTTTGTTTTGGCAAGAGTTCGTTCTTTCTTTCTTTTTAAAGATTCGGCTTTTTAATTTTTCTCTTCCTCTTTCTTATTATACAAATCCCGCCATGCCTGGCTACTTATTGCTCTTGGTATTTTGTTAATGTCTTTCATTTTTTTGTAGAAATGTCTGGTGGGCTTTTGTATTTTAACATCTTATCAATAGAAACGGCTAAGGGGAGATATTGGATTCTGTTGCTTGACCCAGCAACTTCATTATTATTTGCTTGACAAATGTTTTTTTTTTGGTACCTCTGCCGCTGGAATACTGCTGCCACTATCACAACTTTTCTGTTCCAACACATTCGGGATATCGTCGTCCATATCACATTTCATTTTTTATGCATCACATGAAGACGATGATATATTAGGAATATCACAGTTCGTTTCTTCTGCATCAGTTAAAGAAGGTAATAATATATCGGAATTATTGCCAGTACCACAGTGCGTTTCTTCTGCATCACCTGCGTGGATTTTTTTGTCCAGCTGATTAAATTGTCCAGAAGAGCATACATCTTTTAATATATTGTCCATTATTTCTTTAATCTCAGTCTCTTTATTTGTAATTTCAGGGGTGATGATCTTCTTAAAAACATTGCCTTCAGTAGAGGGTCTTTCTATATCTAAATTTTGATCTTTATCTTCTTGATCGCTATCCTTATTGTCAACCTGCATGACACTTCCACTTTCTCCAGGAGGACATATCTCTTCTAATATATTATCAATTATTTCTTTGATCTCAGTTTCTGTCTCTTTATTTGTGATTTCAGGGGAGATAATCTCCTGTGAAACAGTGCCTTCAGCAGAAGATTTTTCTATATTTAAATTTTGATCTTGATCATCATGATTGTTATCATTATTGTCAACCTGCATGACACTCTCATTTTCTTTTAGGACTTGGATTCCAGTTTCATCAATTTCTAGAATTATTTCTGTGTTGTAATTAACTTCAAACGCTTCCATCGGTAACACAGCACCTATTAAGTTGGTAGGGTTTTTTTTTCATTTTCAAGATTGGAAATTTCTTCCAATAATAAATCTGCGTTTATTCCTCTCTCTCTAAATCTTTCTCTTATTGTTTCAATAACCTTTTTAGCAGTTATCATCTCATTTTCTGATATTTGGGCTTGGACTGGAAGAGGTGCAAGTTGGGATAATACATTTTTGACGCATTTCGTATAATCAACGTTATCCGGGTCGAAAGGATAAAGTCCGCATTTTCGGAAGCCATTGATTATGTGATTTTCCATGTTAGTGTTTTCATGCTTTTGGAGCACTCGACAGAAATTAAGTTTGTTCACAGAACGATTCACATTTTCCGAACGGTTCTGCCACTGTCGCACCGTTTTCTTCCATTCTGTCTTGAGAGGTTTAAACACGCTTACGTCTGCTGGTTGCAGAATGTGGGTCGTGTTGGCAGGCAGTGCATATAATATAATGTCATTTTGGTAGCAAAACTCGCTCAACTGCATAGTCATGTGAGACTTATGACCATCTATCAGTAACAAGATTGGAAGCTTCAAATTTGTTTGCTTCACCCATTGGAAAAAATCGTTTGCAATGTAATCAAAAAAGTTATCCCCTTTCATCCATCCACTGTCTGATCTACCTAAGATCCAATTTGGGGGCATATTATCTAGTAAGGCTTTTGGTGGTCTGACGTAGGGGAATAACACTAACGGAGGAGCTAATTTACCACTAGCTGTAAAAACAACAAGTACTGTGATATTGTCTTTCTCATTTCGCAATTTTACGGAATAAACGTTTTTATATCCCTTAGGGGCTAGCACCTTTCCAGTCTTGGGACAAAGTGAAAACCCAGTCTCGTCGCCATTCAGAATTCGATCCGGATCTTGAAGAAGATCTTCGTTGTTGGTCTGGATCAAGTGGTTCTTAAGGTCTCTAAACCAGAGCCTTATTCCTGCTAGGGCTCTGTTAATGCTTTCAGCTTCTCGTACTGCAATAATGGGGTGCCTTTTCAAGAAACTCAAGTACCACTTCTGGCCTGGCCTCCCATTTTTAAAAAGCTCTTCTTTTCCCATATTTTTCACAATACTTTCAACCGTGTAAAATTTTGAATAACAGAGGCCTTTATTTGACTTTTAAAGAATCCATTAAAAAGATATGTTTACTTTAGAGTTCTAAAGACAGGCAGTTATTGGGTAAAATTATTAAAGCTTTTTTGGGTAAACAAGTTGGTATTTTGATTTTAGTATTTCCATTTATCGTTTCTGCCAAGTCACCTGGATCTTCTTGCCCTTTTCATTAAAAAATTGTAATATATATTATATGCATATTTGTAACGTATTCTGCGTTCTTTATCCTTACTAAAAAATTCAAAAACACATTATGTAGGATTTCAATATTCTGAGCTTTTTACCAAGAAAAAATCTTCTAACCCATAAATATTTTTGAATTCATACAAATTATTCACCTGCATAGTATACTGTTTAATAATGGTACATGTTTTCATCTTAAAATTTTTATTTCATTCATAAAACGTAATATTATTCACCAAAAACCATTTTAATTAAATTTTTGTTTACAAACAAGATTATGACATGACAAGCACAAATGATGACAAATGACAAGCGAAAGCAACCATGGCGGCGCCCTATATTAGACTTTTCGCGCAGATTGAAGCGCTTTCTCCTCTTCTCTATTTCTCTGCGTTCGGTCCACCAAAGTCTCGGTCCACGTTGGTAACAAACAAAGGACTGCTCAGTTCCATTTAACGTACGTTGGAAAATTTAGCGGAAGCGGGAAGCAGCTGTGACGTCACCACCGGTGCTGAATAGTTTTTTTTACATTCATTTGACCATTTGATCGAGTGTGATTTAAATGGTTTTCTGGTTTCTGTTGTGATTTTGTTGAACAATTGGCATTTATTAAAGTACTTTTAGTGTAGTTTGGACTGGAGAAGACAAATAAACATTCGTTTCGTTTTGGTAATTGTGTTTAACAATTTAATTTAGGACAGAAAAGGTAAATAGACCTTTGTTTAATATAAGGTCTGTTTGTTATTCATAAATATTTTTACACAATTTTACACTTTTTCTACCTGCGTTTATTCTAAAATACACCTTTCAAAAGTGCACTTACGTAAAAAAGTGTAAAATAGTGTACATAAAATAGCGGAAAAATAAAAAAAATGTAAGTTAAAAAAATGTTTTTCTAAATAAAATAAAATATATGTTTTCTAGTTTATATCATCTGTAAGGGCAGGTGATTTATTTTCGTTTAATGCTTTAGTTTTAAATTTATGTTTATATAACCATAAACAATAATTAAATGTGACTATTATTTAATCTAATTAAAAATCTCTATATTTTACTTATGCTTGTTGTGATTTATGGCCGGTTGCACCAAAAGTATCTTAAGTAGACCTTTATTAAGGAGCTCTTAAAATTAAGGGTAACTTAAATTGTTTTCGCTTTCACCATTAGATTTTTATTGCAACTTAACAATGGCCGGTTGCACCAAAAGTATCTTAAGTAGACCTTTATTAAGGAGCTCTTAAAATTAAGGGTAACTTAAATTGTTTTCGTTTTCACCATTAGATTTTTATTGCAACTTAACTAACACCCGGTTGCAGAAAGCGTGATTAGTACTTTGAATGGTTAACGAAATGTCAGATTTTGACAGGTTGCCTACTAAAACCATTGAATAACACTGACATAAGGTTCTGTTAAACATTCTAAACCTTGATTAACTTTTGTGCAACCCGGGGTAAGACTACTTAGAAAGATGGCAACGTTGCATCGTTCTTCTTTTTTAATGTTGGCCTTTACTACGCGAATAATCAGAATTCTTGTGTGTCATTTAAATCAGTGTTTCCCAAACTTATCTAAAGCGCGACCCCTTTTTGTTAAAAAAATTGTTCACGACCCCCTACTCATCACCCAAACCAAAATAGCGACAAAAATAGCGTGCCTAATTTACAACTGATGGTTTCTCAAATTTTATTTTACTTTACTGTTTAAGTTTAAACTAAATACATTTAAAAAATTCAACAATTATTTTAATAATTGCGATCTGTTCCACTAGTAAACTAGTAGTACTTCGTTTGATAATTAATTGTTAATTTTTATTTACGGCTTTATTAAAATAAAAATACATGATTTAACAAAGTAGTGTTTTTGTCTTATTTTGGAAATTTCCGGCGACCCCCCTAGTACCTCATTGCGACCCCCCAGGGGGTCGCGACCCACACTTTGGGAAACACTGATTTAAATGATAGAAGTAATCCGACTTGAATCTTTGTAAATAATTAAAACTTAAATTTTTTCATTTTATAGACATTATAATACAAAATCAGTAGTTAGTTTGTGATTTTTTGTTGTAAAATTAATAACGATATGGAAAAAAAAGATCTAGGGCGCCTTTCTTTACGGCCATGGAAAAGGAATAATTATTGTCAATATGAAATATAAACACAAATACATAATTAAAAAAAACTTTTATTATTTTATATAAACAAATTAAATATTCCTAATTTACAAGTAAATACTTAAAATTTAAAAGCTAATACAAACTTGTCATGTTTAAACTAAAGCTCATCTTCGATTTGCTCAAGTAAGCTGAGCACTGTTGGTTTCGTTAATTTGAACCTTTGAAAATGTAAGATTATCCATCTCGTCAAAAAAAGTTCTTTTAAAATAAAGAAAATGTCCAAAAGAATAAAAAAAGGGAAAAAAACTCAAAAATTTCCATAAGTAATAAAAATTCACTGTTTCTACATTTTTTTTTGGAAATCTAATTTACATCGCATTTATAATATCACAATCCAAAACACCATTGTTTAAAAAAATTCGTTTTTAATAATTTTTAACCCAAAATTTAAATTATTTGAAACTACAAACAAACAAAAAATAAATAAACAATAAACAAAATATTTGTCAAATGTCAACTTTAAATTACTTAAGGATCATTACAGAAAACCAACACTAGAGACCAAAAGGCCCAAATTTTTAAAGCTGGTGCAAGAAACATTTGAAACTTAAGGGGCAGTAAATTTTAAGAACAACTTGAGTGTTGAAGAAGTGTTGGTGCCATCCATTATTGGTTCTAAAATTAATTTGTGAGTTGTCATTAGGATTGAAAAATAAAAGGAATTGACCAAGCTATTTTTAAAAAGTAGAATGTTTCATAAACATAAAACTTGCATGATAATTCAAGTATTTTAAAATTAAAGTTAAAAATATTAAAAAAATGTCAATAAATTGCTACTTTAACAGAGTTGACTTGTTAACACATTTTCAGTTGAGTATTTGATGTCACAAAAAATTATTGCGGACCAATTGTCCCCAAAATTGACTTTAGTTAGATGAAAAAATTTAAGTTGACTCACTGACTTCGGCTTGTTTGTTGACAGTTGACAAACGTTGAAATTACGCTTTCAAATGGCGTTGTTTAAAATTATTGTGCATTTTTATTTTTAAATAAAATTTAATGCAGAAAAGGGGAAATAGTAAGACAAATTGACGTGAGAAAAAATTTGTGGTGGTACGATGTATTAAAGTTTTCGCGAAAATTTACCACAAGCATGAAATCTACTTTAAGGTTATCTTTGGTTCAAAATTTTTATAACTCGGTTAAAGAACACACTAAATACAAAGCATTTTTTCCATTGTAGTGTTCCATAGATACCAAGTACCAAAAGTATTTGTAAATCACTGGCTTACTGATAAAAAACATAACAATAAATTTTCCAAAAATGTTTAACTCCATAAAAACCAATGATTTCATTTTGAACAATGCCAAGCCCAATGATACTTAAAATGGAGTTCAAGATGACCTGACCCTGTAACTCAATGATGTTCCACTTTCAAGGAGAAGCAGGTCTTTTGTCTCCGACTAAGTCAAATTGGGGTTTTTCCAGAAGGTAAGTTTTTAAGTTTATATTGTAAAAAAGTTAATTATATTTTGTCTAAAATAAATCAGTATGGGGGCAAGATAATAACCAAAGAATTACTGCAGGAAAATTAAAAGTAAAAATATAAAAAATTTTTATAAAAAGATTTACCTTATTTATAAAAACTGATAATGTTAAATAATCTGGGCACTGTAAACAAATATCCACAGGTTTTTTATTCTTTTTAAATTTGAAGAATATTGGTAAAAAAGTCATTTTAAATAATAAACTATGGACGTTTATATAAAAACTTACTTTGAAAATTTTAGGGGGGATCAACTTTTCCACTTTAGCCTTCATTTATGTAATTTACGAGTAATAGAAAGAATACTTGTTACCATTATTTATTTAACTAGCGAAACACATACATAAAATAATGTGAATTAACACTTTAATGTTTTTTAAAAAAATAAAATGGGGCCCGATTGCAAAATAATAATAAAACAACATAACTCCTTGAGATAGAGATTGATCTTGGGTTAAGATGAGTGTCTTGTCCCAAAATTGCAATTTTCACCCCCTTTCCTCAATTGTTTCGTTTGTTTCTTATTTTCCCCACGAGACATTTGTTTGTAGCAGTTGTTGAGAAATGATGTTTTTTTTTAGTAAACCAATAGGTTCGCCTAATTAGTTAAAGTTAGTTTTAGGTACTTTAATTGTGATCAAAAGCATGCTTTTAAAAGTGACTTTACAGATTTTATAAAATACCCTGGGTACCCGTCCTATACAGGCATCTGATATGCAAGTTTTTATATATTTAACTTATCTTATCCATGTATAAATCATTTTTTAAATTATTAAATATGTTTGTGTTGTATCCAGAACTTAAGATGTTTTTCAAAATTAAATAAAATTTTTGCTATCCAAAGTAAGTTTTGCAAAAAAAAAAATAAAAAAAATTACACATTTTATAAATAATGTTTTTTTTAATTAGCAATGTGTTCACATAAATGAGTTATTCAAGAAATTTTGCTTTTTTATTTTTGTAGTTATAAATAAAATGACCAATAATATTTTTTAACAGCTTTAAAGACTAAATTTTCCCAACCAAATTTTGATGTTTTATGTTTTAAATGAAACAGTAAAGGCAAAATCTTGCGACTTATACTGGGTAACAAAAAAAATAAATTTACCAAGCCTTTTTTTTTTTTAAGAATATCGCTTTTAAATTTTGGTTGATTTTTTCTCCTCTCTCATCAGATGCCAGTTTTAGATATAATACATCTGCCATCACTGGTTTAACCGGGAAGTGGGCGGGAATTTTTATTTTTAATAGAATACCGGTATATTTTTCAAGATTCGAATTCAAAAAAGAGAAGCCTGATAAAAAACCCTTTGAAATACATATGTACTATATCTGTTTGTGTTTTTCAAAAGAAAATGGCTATTGAAAATTTTCCAAACCACCACACATTTATTTATTTATTCAAATTTCAAATTCACTTAAGATCTAAAAAATTTTAAGGAAAACCCTCTCAATTAAGGACAAGGTAGGATTTGAAAAAGGGGGTTTCTCTAAAGAAAAAAATCGATTTTGAAAAAAAAGCCTTAAATTGTTTATAAAATCGAAAATATTTACTGTAAAAAAAACCTTGGAATAATTACTTAAATATACATTTAAAAAAGTTTGAAAGATTTGAGACTGATCGGTTAAGCCCTTTCCGAGAAATCTTGTTACCCATTTTAAAAAACACAGTTTTAAGAAAAGCGCGTTTAAAATTTCAAATAACCAACATAGAGTAGAATAGCAGCAGTTTATTGGATTTCGAGAATATTCGCCGGATTGACTTGAAATTTTCATTTTATTAAATAAAAGAACATTAAAAGGGAATAAAATTAAAAAAATATTTTTTTTTAATTTTAACTGAATAAAAACAAATCAAATAAACAAATTTTTATTATAAAAAACAAAATCATTGCTTACATTCCAATAAAATAAGAGTTTGTCAATAGGATACAAATATTAAAATAATAAAAAGGTATAAATTTTAAAAAGAAGACCATTTAAGACAAAACATACAAAAAAAATAGGGCCATAAAACATAAATCCAAAATATCTTTCAAAACAATGTAAAGTATATCAAAAAAATTACAGTTAAGGAGGAAAGAAAAAGGGGGAAAGAAAACATCAATTGGGAAAATATTAAACCCATATTTAAAATATTGCTCTGGGGCTGTAGAAGGCATTTTAATAAAAGATTTTCTTTAAATTTCTGGAGATTCAAGTTGACCCCTCTGTGGCAAAAGTTAAACAACTTATCGCCATGTGCTCAGGCCTGCTCTGACATTTTGTTAGCGACAGGTAGCAATAAGAGTCTATTCTTGTGTCATGATTATATATCCTCAACGTTGGGAAACCGTTCTGCTTTATGTAAACTAAATTTTCTAGGATATAAGCACAAGGAAAGTAAGTTTTTTCCTAACCCACGAAGGCACCACTGCAACCTCCGACGGACCTGCTATTATTCGTATAGCCTTCGTTGCAATCCAAATACCCTAAGGGCATGGACGAGGTCCCCATGCGATCACTCCATAAGTCATGACACAAGGAAAAGCGTGATAGGCTGTTCTCATAGTCTCAAATTCAAACACATCCAACAAGTTTCGCATCACAAAACATACTTTCTTCCTAGCCTCTGCACACACCCACATGTAATCCCATTTCAATTTGGTGTCCAAAGGGTTCCCAAGAACTTAAAGATGATGTTGGGGGGTCATGATCAATGTGTCTCAGGGAAAATTAATTTCTGAGTTTTATCCTGGTTATATGAGTCTTTTGGGAAAAAACCATTCTTCCACTGTCGCCCTTGCTCATTCAGCCTGTCATTCGCCATTTGTCAGATTCTCCTACCGTGTAGACAGTTGTGCACTGCAAAAAGCACACATTGCCCTACATGCTGGTTAAGAGGTATATTGATTGATCCCCGTGGACACCCATTTCCCCCTTTCCGGATCTGATAGCACACCATTCACCCTAACAGCTGTAGCGCCTCGCAAATAAGATTGAAATCTAATACTATTTCACCAAAATTATAATATTTTAGTTTCATCAGCAAAAGATCATGCGAGACGAGTCAAACGCTTGTCGGGGCGCAAAAAAAAGCAGAGAAATATTGCTGGTTTTAACCATCCATTACTCTACCCAGAAAATCTAAAATAGCATTAATTGTATTTTTCCTTGCCTAAAAACCCTACCCGACAATTTGAGAAGATATTGTTTGTCCTAAAAGTGAATCATTTGGATAGTAAAGCTTCTCAAATATTTTGAAAAATTGGCAGTAAGGAGATGGGCCGTAGTTATTAACAGGTTAATGTCACCTTTAAAAAAAGTATAATATTTTCAAAGCATCAGAAAAGGTTTTTTTCGGATGCAGATATTAATAAGTTTTGAAGAGGGCTTAGATTAGATTTTTTGGATTTTATAATGGTGAATTCAGACCGTAGATGTCTGCACTTCTTTTTTTTTAGTTGGTCAATAATATCTCGATGTTGTTATAGCTTATTTCTGTAAAATGAAATTGTTCAAAGAAGCATCGTTTTTTTTGTTCGGTTTAAGCAGGGGGCTGTGCCACTGTGGGGAAGGTTTTTTAAAGATTAGTGGCTATGCTTGAAAAAAGTCATTAAATCTTGGAGCTGGTATTTAAACAAGTGTTTTTATGTTTATTTTTATTACCACGTTGATGTATAATCCTCCACATGCTTTTGCAGGTTTGTGGACCCTCTATTGCCTCATCATTTGAATCTTTTTTTTGGCTTTTAATAGCAGCCCTATACCTATTTTTAAAATTCTTAAACTCAATCTTATCAGTCATTCTATTATACTTTTTTTTTACTTCATTAAAAAAAATTCAATGTCTCTCTATACACCCTGGGATCCTTACCGACAACTCACCTGTTTGGCTGGTCAGAGCCAGAATATGTTCTCTCCGGGAAAGACTGCAGTATGCCCCCCCAGCGTGGACAAGAAGAGGTTAAACCTCTCTTCAACGCTAATCTCTTGGTCAATAAAATCCCACAGACATTTTCTATAGCATTGTAGTTATTGAGCCCATTTCTAGTCATTGGCCTATAAGTCTTTTTTGTTGTTTTTAATTTCCTTTATTATAACCAAGTGAATGACCTGTCCACGGTGATCAGAGAATTATAATCTACTATTATAGCTGAAAAGAGTTATGGGGAAAATTCAAAAAAACATTATCTAAGAAAGGATTTTTACCAGTGGGTCCAGATACCAGGTACCGAAACCCATAAGCTCCCAGAACATCCAAGAGCCCAAGGGAATCCGATCCACCCGATCCCAACAGTAGTGAAGTCCCCCCCAGAATTATCTGTCTATAATGACCATATGATTTATTAAACCCCAAGGCTTCCAGAAAGGTGCTAAGTTTACCATTGGGAGGCCTGTAAATACAACTACAAAAATATTTATCTTGTTTAAAAATACAGACAGAGCTCTATACATTTATCAATATTAAAAGCATTTATGTCATTAACAGGTAAAAAGTCAATGTCTTCTTTGTTTAAAAATTGATGTGCCTCCACCGCGAAAACAGGCAAAGGGTTGAATAACTCCCTTTACTTTAAAAAACCCTGGCAATCCAGAGCGTTCATTTCATCCTCCGACAACCAGTGCCTGTAAAACACATGACATCGAAATTTGATCTGCAGTGGCAGCTCCACTTCGAATCTTGTTTCGCATTGATCGTAAAAAATATAATTTTAGAATACTTAGCTTATTCTTTATCGTTTATCACCTTGTTTGGCTGTTTGACTAGTTTTCTCGGGTTTTAAAAAAAATTGTTTATGTGATCCCTAAGGGCCAAAAGTCTGCGGTAAGAATGGTTTCCTTCCCATGTCAGACGGTACACCAATTTTAAAAGAGTTGTATTTTTGTTTCCATTTGGTAGTTATTAACTCACACTCACACTCATTCACGCCATTAAGTTTGAGGTGTTTTTATATTTTGACAGTCATTGTTTTCGAGGCGTGATACAAAAGCCATGAGTAATTTGGAGAAGGCCCTTAGAGTTGATTGGTTTTTTCGGGCTTCATAGCGGGCCTTAGTTTTGGATCAATTTTCTGTTCTTCTTATAAATTAGGTTTCCCCCAAAAACCATCATCATTGATTTTGTTTTGGGGTTTTGATTTGTCAGCATTGATTTTGAGTTTTGGGGCTGATGTGATTTTCTTTCTTCTTCTGCCAATGGCTGGTTTTGACAGATCCGGACTGCATTCGAGGTTTGGCTCCCCACATTGGGTTATTTTTGTGGTTGTAGCACCAATTTTTGGGAAAATTGAGCCCTTCCCTTTTTTTCGTTTGCGACTACCTTCACGTGTTTTCCTGTATCTAACTTCTCATGGTCTTGGGCCCTTCCCGGGGCCCTTTCGATTTTCAGGTTAGGTTCCTACCTTTTTTGATTTCTTGTAGAAAATTTAATTTTTCTTTTAGAAGTTCATTATTTTCTTCCAGCACTTTTTTTTTTCCCCCCTCAGTTCTTCAACCAAGGTTTTTTGATAACCAAAATTTTGATGTCCTTTTTAGTGGATTGCAGGACATCGCCATTGGGTATGTCACGAACATCAAGCGACTATTATCTAAAATTTTCACTTTTTCCATCCAACCTCATTGCACACGATCGATGGTATACTTTTCCGCATATGATACATAATCGCACTGTTTACTTTGGTATTACAGCAAAAATATCTGGCTTTTTCGCCGAGCACATTATTTCGCGCCTCTTCACTCTGCGCCATCTTGACTTATCATCAACCAATTAACCCCATTAATACAGTCTATGTTTTTAAAATATTTGGAGTTTCTGACTGTATGTTTCATCAAAAATGTTTTGAAAATGATTACTAAATGTTATTTTTAAATAGTCAACATTGCATTTTCCATTTTATATGGAAATATATTGGTATTTCATTATGAGCAAAAATAGCATTTGTTTACATTAAAAACCACTTTAACCGGGAAAATTTTTCTATTTAGATCTTTTTGAAGTAATAGACAAGCCATTAGGCATTGACTATCACTTTGATAGGGAACAAAATTGAGGAGCAATTTTTAAGATTAATTATGGTTCTTGGGTTCCTAAATATCCCTTACAAAAATACTATTGAATTAGGCTTGGTTTTTTAGAAGGGAGTCAATTTGTCATAATTTTAAAAAATTTCCCGATTACCCAAATCTATGCATTTTTAGCAAAAAAGAGTGAAGAGCTTTTTTTTACAGAATAAAATTTCCTATAAATGACACCTGTTAAGTTAAAAATGAATTTTTTTCTAAGATTAATTACATTTTTTTAAATTCTACCTATAATTTTTTTAAGGTACTCATTATCTGAAATAAATTTTCCCCCAAGCAAATCAAACTATCCAGTACAAGCAGCACAAGCCCGGACCTCTGTTAGCTTATTAGTTATAAGGACAATGTTAGTATGTATGAAGAGACTAAAAGTTCTGGCTTAGCTAGAAGAAGTTTTATATAATGAAGAAGCAAAAAAAGAACGATTCCTACACATCAGGAAAAGTATCATAGTCCGGGATTGTTTCTATAGTTCACTTTTTTAAAAAAGAAACCTCCACTTTTGGAAAGTCCCAAAAGAGAAAAAATCAAATTATCTAGTCCGGATTTTTTATGCAATATTAGTACAGTAAAAAAATATGCTCTATTGCCGGATTCAGGGCGGGGTTTTTCCGGGGTTGATTGGGTAAATTGGGGGCGGAAAGTGATCAGGCCTTTCCCCAATGTGGGATGGGGTTTCGACGTGACACGCAGTTATACGTAGTGTCGGCGGAAAAAATTAAATAATTTGGGTTTAATTGTACAAAGAATTTCGTGAGCAAACGCATGTTGTGCTGCAATATTATTTTAGTTACAACATACAGGATGGCAAGAGAAAAACAAAACGAAAAAAAAAAAGATGGAAAAGAGTTCTTTGTACAAAAATCGAAAATTTTTTGCAATTTTTTCAAAGGTTCCCATCAATGTATCTTTTTTTTTTTGTTTTTATTGAATATTTTTATTTGCTTTTTTAATTCTTAAATCCATAAAAAAAAATTTTCCCTTTTTTTAAGGTGGACTCTGGGGGCCAAAATACTGCTAAGGGAAAAAATTAACACCATCCCCCACCCCAAGGGCTACGGCACGGAAACCGATAGCCGCCGTTGCGGTGCGGGGCCCGGTGAGCCGCTTGGATTTCCCGACATATGACGGGACCACCGCGCCGACCGAAGATCGCCCCCTGCCCTATCCGACGGCCCAAATTCCGTTCACGCGCCGTCGGATGGGGCAGGCTTGGGATTTGGGTCGGGGGTTAGCCCCGTCATATGTCGGTAAATCCACGGTTCGGGACTGACGCTGGCGCGCAAAGGGCTATCGCTCCAACGCGCGGCTATCGATCGTCAGTGCCGTAGATTTCATATATGGCAAGGGGGTTAAAATTTTTACCCTTTTAACCCAGTAATTTTTGAAACCCACCAAAAAAACATGAATTTAATTCATGCCCCAAGGGAATTTAAAAAAGAAAAATGTAAAATATTAATAACAGAACTGTGTTAGAATTCTCGTTTTTTGAAAAGAAACTTTCCCCCATGTTTTTTTTTTGGTTTATCGTCTTGCCATCCTGTATGTTCCAAATAAAATAATATGCATTAGCAAGATAGGGTTGCTAAGATTCATTTTTTGTAAAATTAAACCAAGTCATTTAATTTTTTACCGCCGACACGCCGCGCAACCGCTGCTTTCACGTCGCCGCGATCCACCGCGATCCTACATGGGGGGGGCCCCCCCTTTTCGAGCGCCAACCTTCCTCCAGTAACCCGACCATTCCACCCCCGTTTAACCCGGCTTTAACATTATTTAATTAAAAAGGGTTTTTAAAAAAAACATGCTTTAATCCTTTAATTTTTAATTTTTAAAAAAAATTCCCTACAAAAATAAACTTTTTGGGGTTGGTAGGCCAAATTTAAATCAACAAATTTGTCATCCGAAAAAAATAGTACTGATAAGGACCAAAAGGTTTTGATGCCCAAAGGAAATACCAAAAACGAATACACCAAATATAAGTTGATTAGTATGACTAAAGGAGAATAATTTTTAAGCAATATATCCGTTATCTTAAAAAAAAATTCATTTTTTTTAAATAAATTACGACCATTCTGGGGGACGGGACATGCCTTTTTTTAGGGGTTAGAAAATGGAAATGCAGAAGAAGCATGGAGAATTTAAAAGTATGGTATCCTAACAGAGTAATTCCATGTGCAAAAACTTTTAGAATGGAATGAAGTTTAAATAAACTGGGAGTTTAAATTAAAATTGAGGTTGAAGCCCAAAAAAGGGGGAAAACAACGCCTGAACTAAAAAATTTATAAGGATAGAAGAAGATCTTTTAAAAGTCCAGGGAAGATTGCACTGCTCTTAAGTCCCCCAAAAAAACCCTTTGGGGAAAATTCAAAAAAAAATCTCTTGACCCAAACACTCGGGAAAAATTTCCCCCGGCTGGGGAATTCCCAAAGATTAATGTTTTGCGGGGGGTGATTCATCCGAGGGGACACAATTTTAAATTTTTTTCCAAAGTTTTTTTAGGGAAAAAAAAATTTTTTTCCCAAAATGTGATGAATTTTCAAAAAAACCCCTTTTTTGGGGAACAGAAACCCCATTATTAGAAAAAATCATTTTCAAACAATTTTGCTGAACATTTGGGGGGTTTTTGAGACACCTAATTGGTCCTTTTTTTTTCCCCGAAAATTAACGGGGAAATCCTACACAAAATTTTTTTAGAGATCATTTACCCATTTTGTTAAAAATTTTTCCCCATGTAAAGCAAACATGTGGTTTCCCCCAAAAATCCATCTCATTTTTGTGTTCTTGTTGACATCATCTTGATATCACCCCCCCAATCGCGGGGTTGCGGGGGGCCCCTAAAAAATTGGGCTGCAGTCCCAATATAAATCCTTTTTTTTCATTTATTGGTTCATTTTAAAGGCTCTTGTTAATAAAACCCCTGTACAAGAGGGAATGACTTGAGGAGTCTTTTTACTGACAATTGCATTTTAAAAAAGGAATCCCAAAGGTATTTCTGAACATGTCAAAAAAATAATGACAATTGATTGCAGTTGTGTATTTTTAGAAGGTGGTCATTTTGCTCATTTACTTTAAGGTAAAAAATTTTTTTTTTAATTTTTTTTGTTTTTTTTTTTTTTTTTGTCTATGGATATTTTTTGGAATGATTTAAAAGGGGGTTTTTAAAATTTTTTTCTTTTTTTTGAGAACGAAGTAGATATGAAAAAAAATACAAGAGAACAATGCCCTAAATTATATTACACATTTTTTTATTAATAGGAATATGACTTAAATGAAGATTCGGGAAAAAAGAATAAAAAACAGAACTATATAACGGCGATAAAAAAAAAGGGGTAAACGGATAGGGCCGACTCTCCTCAACCCAATCACAAAAGTCCTCCTCCAAAAAAAAACCCCCAAAAAAAATTTTTTGTGTCTATGATGAGTTTGCTGCCTCAAAATCATCTCAGTTTTTTTTTCTTCATAAATTGGAACCTATTAGATCAAAACGAAAAAAAATAATTTAAGAAAATAAAAATAAGTTTAATATAAATAGGCTCAATTTTTTTTTTTTTAATACAGGTCATAGACAAAAATTTTTTTAAAATTTTTTTAAGCATTTTTTATGCTTTTTAAATTTTTTGCTGCCTTAAACATGTTGATAAAAATAGTGTCTCTATTTTTTTTGTCAAAATATTATATATTTTATGTGACTAACTTGGATATGTGGCCCAGAAGGTTCAGATATTATTCTTTTTTTTCAAAAAAATAAAAAAAAAATGTGGGTGTCCCCCCCCAAAGAATATGTATTTTTATTTGGGGGGTTTAGTTCTCCCAGTGGGATATTGTTTTGCAACATGGTCGTTAACTAGGTAAAGTATACTTTTTGTGAAAGATACCAGGTAATTTTTTGGGGGAAAAAAAAGTTTTTCCTAGAAGATATAAAGTTTGTTAAACATATAAAGTATTTTATTTTTTTTAACCTTTGATTACACAACCCTTTTAAAAAGGGGAAAAACCCGGGGGGAAAAAGGGGGTCCAAATACGGGTATACTAGTAATACAAATGCCCCTAATTCCCAGGTAATTTCACAAATTTTCCCCCTTTTCACATTAGTAATTTAGGGGCTTATAAAATTTTACTGCTAGTTGTAATTTTAAATGGGGTATTTTTATGTCATTTTTCCCCTTTAAAAAACCGGGCAGTATTTACTTTTTTTTGGTTTATTCATGGGTATACAACATTTTGTTAACTCCAATCTCTTATGGATTACTCAGACCATAGATTTTTGAATATGGATATTTTATGAAAATAGAGTATCCCCAAATATTTTAGTAAGCTTTAGTTTTGGGTTTTACAAGTTTTTGGGAAATTATCATTTAGGTTAGACTTATATTTAAAAGGGGGGTATCCATTTTTGAGAACACTGTTTTTGGTGAACCAATGAGATTGTTCAAACCGGGTTTAAAGGGGGTCCCGGGGTCTTATCTAACAGATACATAGTCCCAGTCTTATGAGACTTAAGGGTCTTATAAAGCTAAGTTTAGCAATATTTCTTATTTTCAATATTTTTTGGGGGTTTTTTCGGACTTTTTTAAAAAAAAGGAGGAATTACCCAATTTTTATTTGAAAAAAACTAATGGGAAAAAAAAATTTTTTTTAAAAATTTGGGTTTTTTTAAATTTCTTTGACATTGAACTTTTTATTTCATGCAACGAACTCAAGGACTAGAATTAAAACCCCGTTTGTGGGGGGGGGTTTTTGGGATAGTGATCTGTTTGTTTTTTTTTTGGGAAAAAAAGTAAAAAAAAATTTCCAGATCTCAAAAAAAAAAAGGAAATTATCTTGATAATGTAATAAAAAATTTTTTAAAAAAATTTTTGGTTTTTTTTGTTAATATAGGAAAAATCGATTTAAATATAAACATTTTTTGGGGAAATGTCATTCCGAGATTGGGGGGCCCCGGGGGCCCTGGTTTATTTGGACAGCTGGGCAATTTCCCCCTGTCATTTTATCTCTTTCTAGTAGGTTGTTTATTCAATAACACTTTTTTAAAAATGACTTGATCAACAGCAATGGGTTGAGCATCTAAAGTGAATGACAAAAACTTTTTTGTCACTTCAGAAAATAAACAAAAAGGGGGTTTTGGTTTTTTAAAAATTTAAAAAATCATCGATTTATAAAATTGTGATTTATGGTGCAAAAGCCATAAACATTGAAAAAGTTATTATTTGAGTAATGTTATTTAGTGTATTTAATCAAGGTTGCTATTCAGTGTGTTTAAAAAAAACTATCCCCCCCCTTCCCCCCCCGAATATATTTTTTGCCAAACAAGGTTTGTTTACTTTATTTCTACCCCAAGAATTCGTTGATTTCATGTAATCCGGGGTTTTGGCACGTAAATTTAAAGAAAATTTTCGTTTTTATAAATTAAGTGTTTTGTGTCTGTATGAACTCAAAAAACCCCCTTTTTTTTCATTTAAATAGTTAAGTCACCTCAATTATACTTTATATCCCTTTTTTAATGGAAAAAATTTAAAAACTAAAAAAAACGGCCTCTCATCAAAAAAAAAAACCCTTCCCCCTATACTAAAAAAATAAAAAATAATTTTTTTTTTTTTTTATATCCCTTTTTTATAATAATACTTAGTTCTGGGACTGTGAAGCCCAAAGAAAAACCCAAATTTTTTTAGGAAAAAAGTAATTCAAAAAAGCGTTTGTTTATCTTATTTCGTATTTCATAAAAACTATTAAAAATTCCCTTACATAAAAAAAAAATTACCTCTAAGATATAACTGAAAGCTTTTTATTTAGGTCTAACATTTTTTTATACCCCAAAATATGAAATACTATGAATCTAAAAAAAAAACCTTTAGGTAATAAGTTTATTTAAAAATAAAAAAAAACATACCAGTACTATGGGAAAAAAAAAAAATTTAAAAAAAAACAAGTTTTTTGGGGAACAACAGTGCATCAAAAAACTATTTTTCAAAAAAATGCACTTCAATGTTTAGGAACTATACTACCACCATATCAAGTTTACAAGAAAAAAATTTTAAAAATTTTTTTAAAAAAACAGGGATTAAAAAAAAAAATTTATATTTTAAGAAAAAATTTTTTTTTTTTTTTTCAGATAGCCTATATATTTAAACTTTTTTAAAAAGGTAGTTTTTTTTTTAAGCTTAAAAGGTTTAGTCTCTATTAATTTTAAGGGACACATTTTTTTTTCCATTAACAACATCCATGCCCCCCCGGTCTTGGCTAAAAAATTTCCCCCTAGTTTGATTTTAAATATTTTATATTATATTTTTTTTGGTTTTTACAAGGTCTGTTACTCTTTTTAAAACTACTGTACAGTTTTAAAAATTTCCCCCAATAAAATATTAAAAATTTAGGTAGGTTTGTTTAAAATCACAGACTCAGACTTCGACCTCACATCTGGGGTTATATCTGAATGTTCTGGATCCATTGTAAAAATTTTTTTTTTTTCGGCCACGTTGTTTTTTTCATTTTATTTCGTTTTAAATTTTTTTTTAGAATACATGCAATTTTCTGGTAATAAACTTTAAGGGGCTGTTATTTAAGGTGTGATCAAATATACAGTAAATAATTTTTTTACAAACAAAATAGGAAGTTATAAATTTGATTTAATGTTCTTAAAAGGGGGTTTTTCTTATTTAAAACGCTTTTATTTAAAAAATAATTTCCCCCAATTTAAAAAAAAATTTTATGACCTTTTTCAATGCCGGGAATAGTTTAGAAAGTTGCCGGGGGGTTTATTTTTTTTGGGAAAAAAAGTCTCGGGGGCAAACCGGGGGGTCAGGGGGTGTGGACATTATTGGGGGATCAGGGAAACGAGGTGGGCACCCGGGGGTTGCCGGGGGGTGAAGGAAGAAACCAGTGGGGGAGAGAGAGAGATTAAAGTATTCTCAAATTACCATTTTTTTTTAAATTTATATACTTTAAAATTTTAATATCCAACTTCCTAGACCACATTGCAGATTTTTTTGTCCCTAAAAAAAATTTTTTTGTATAGACTGTAACCCTTTTTTAAACTTTACACAAAATTTTTAAAAATTTGGGGGAAAAAAAAACCCTTTAAAAAAACCCCCAAAAGGGAAATTTTTTTTGGGTATGTGTTGTTTTTTAAAAATTTCCCAGTTTGTTTTGTTACAGGTACTTCCCAAAAATCACTAAAGGAGACAAAAAATGTAAAAATTTTAAAAAAAGCAGGGAAAACAAAAACCAAAACCCGTCCAAAAATGAAAAAAAAACAAAAAAAGTTGGGGCTTTAAGAAGAAAATGACAAAAACTTTTAAAAAAAAGGGGAAAAAATCAAAATTTGATGACGACCATTGGAGAAAAAAGAAAAAAAAAGGTTGGCCGTTTAAAAAAGGGGGTTTCTGGAAAGGACGCTGCCATACTAAAAAACACTTTTAAAACTGAAGATAATTTTACTTTGAACCCAAGGAATCTGAAAAAAAAGGGGAAACCCCACACACAACCCAAAAAAAAAGGGGAACAGGTTTACTGCTTTTACAAATTCTTCAGTTTTTGGGGAAAAATAACTTAACGTTTGGTTCCCAAAAAAAACTTTTTTTTTTCTGAAAAAAAAAGTAAACTGGGAGAGAGATTTATCAATTAAAAACCCTTTTAAAATCCATACTAAACCCTTTTTGAACTTTCAAAGGGGTTTTCGCCAATAAAATCAGATAAACATGTACATTTCTGAAAAAAAAAACCCAAAATTTAGCTTTAAATTTAATCAGACTTCATCAACAGAAACTTCCAACCCCCACCTTTACTTCTGTTTTTTTCTTCATCTATCACCAGCTTTTCAGTTTCCCAAAAACACAGAAGGATTTTCATTTCCCGTTACATCTTCGGTTTTTTTAAAACAAAACCCCTAACTACTCCCCAAATTAAAATTGGCTTTTTGGGAAACCCGATGTTAGCAAAAACAAACAAATTTAAGTAGCACAGGTGATAAAAGTATTAGTAATACTAGTTCTTCATTTAGCTTTTCGACGTCTTTTGCAGACCTCAAAACAAGATAAACTAACATGCCAAAATAACCTTCTTTTTTGTTTTTAAAAATTTTTGTCCTCAAAAAATCCGGGGGTTTAAATTTGAATTAAACACACCTTTGTGTTACAACTGTTGCTAAAGTAAAAACCCCCCCCGCTTTAACTTTTTTAAACAATTCCCCTTTTTAGTAGCACCAAGGTGGTACAGTATCTACAACTTCCCTTAAGAGTTCAAATTCTGTTCATTTACATTTGGAAAGCCTTCGAAATTTAAAAAAAACAACAGTATTAGCTTTGGGAAACCC
This sequence comes from Listronotus oregonensis, assembly GCA_019359885.1. Taxonomy (NCBI): domain Eukaryota; kingdom Metazoa; phylum Arthropoda; class Insecta; order Coleoptera; family Curculionidae; genus Listronotus; species Listronotus oregonensis. The sequence continues at coordinate 3,074 of JAHBCN010008600.1, read as the reverse complement.
CCAACAGTGCAGCATCAATGCCCTCATTTTTGTTTTGGAGGAGAATTAGTAAATCAGAAAAGTTTAATAACATCAGTACAGAATCAAAAATTTCCTACTATCCCAAAAACGGGATTAGTTTTGAATTGGGGAGATAACAAACCAAAAAATTTTGGGAAATTTGTTTCAAGTGGTCAAAAAACAGCTACCCACATTTTTGGGAAAAACTGTTGTAAGCACGACTAATTTTTTTCAGCCTTTAATAATTTCTTTCAATCAAAAGGTTTTTTTGGGCAAAATTCCAATTTCTTTTTTTGACACCATCTACAACTATTTCTGCTTTTTTTTAGTCAAAAAAGCTACTACTACTACGACATTTTGGTTTTTTTCTTTTTTGGGGGAAGCTCTGCAGCTGTTCTTCTGGGTTTGGCAGTAAAACCAAAAATTTGGAACAAGCAGTACGCCTTGCCCCCTTTTTTGGGAAAATTTTGCCAAGGGGCGGGGTCGGTTTTAAAATATTCCATTAAACCGTTTTCGGGGGGTACTCTTTCTACTTTCTACTCCCGCTTTTGGGCAGTACTCTAAAACTTCATCCTCTTTTGGAATTCCAAGTCTTCTCTCCGCCCCAAAATCGTTTCTTCACTCCTGCTTTTGGGCCCCCAAAATTACTTTCCCCCCCTTTTTTGGGACTGTTACTTCTACAGCCCTTTTGTACCATCCACATCTTTCCAGTTTTGGTAGTTCTGGGAGCTCTTAGTCCAGTTTTTGGAAATTCTTCGTTCACCGAGATTTTGGACACCCTGTTACGGGCTACATCTTTTTTGGTGGGACAAATTTTATCAATTTGTGGGAAGGGGTTTCCCAAAAACCCGCCCCCACTTCTTCAGTTTTTGGGAAAAAGTACCTCGACCCCTTTAAATTAAATCCCGCCGCTGTTTTCCCGTCTTTGGGGCTTCTGGGTACCAAGGCGCCCTTTTTGGGTCGTCAACTGGTTTTGGATCTGTCACACAAGCACCACTTTTTGGGGTTAAAATTTAACTGGTTTTGGGAAATTCTTTAAATTCAAAACCCCCTCTTTGGGGCTTCTTCCACCTGCTCCTTTAGGATTTGGAACTAACACATTTTTGGGGGTCCATTTCTCCCGTTGTTACAACTTCGGGTTTTTAGCCTTAATTCCGCCCCAAAATTTAGCTTTGGATCTTAAACCCCCTTAAAATGTGTTTGGGGAAATTTTATAACTACAAGTTCTAATACATTTTGGGAAAAAATACTTTCTCATTTGACATGCATTTTGTCCAAGTACAGGATTTGGCAACAGTATACCAGCTTTTGGGAAATTCCACAACGCCTTCAAATACTTTTTTCAGCTCCCCAAGGGGCTTCAACTTTTGGTCCAGCTGAAAAAAAACCACCATTTGATTTGGAGGTTCTGCAGACTCTAAAACTAATTCTGCATTTGGTTCCGGGCCAGGCAAACCCGCATTTGGAAAGCCCACAAAAATCAAGTAGGATTTGGAAGTTCTTCCGGGGGGTTTTTGGGGAGTTTTTTTTTCTCAAAAAGTTTTTTCAATATATGTTACCAAGTAATGCAACAGACAAATTTAGTTAAAAAATTTTTAACATTTTTTTAAATATTGATTTTTTTAAAAAATTTATTTATTTTTGGTTGTAATTTTAAATTTATTTTTTAAGGTTCTTCTTTTGGGGTGGTTTGAACCCCCAAAAAACAAATGGGGGTTTTTAATTTTTGGATCAAATGCTGCACATTAAGCCCCTTTTTCCCTTTTGGGCAACACCAGTAGTTCGAACCACCCAAAAAAATTTACCTTAAATATATAATACAATTCAACAATATATACCCATAAAAGATCCAATTATAAAATTTAAGTTTTTTATTTTGTATTCAGTTTTTTTAGGGGGAACGAAACCCCCCGTCTTTTGGTTCTAGCGAGCACTCCAGCTTTTGGAGATCCAACTTATTTTTGGGAGTACCAGCAGCCCCATCTTCGACAACAGGATCATCATGCAGGGTTTTTAATATTGGTGGGGATCAATAGGGGGCCCAAACAAAGAGAAAAAAGAAGAACATAAAATATATTTAAGTAGGCTTGCAATAGGCTTTAATAGTATTTTTGGTTAACTTGGGTTTGGTTTAAGATGGATTGTGGGGCCAAAAAAATTTAAAAAAAAAAACAGAAGAATTTCTTTTTACAATTAGCTTGATGGGGCAAAACGTCCAAGGAACCTTTATTACAAGAGGTTTTTGCATTTTTTGGAATTAAATTATTTAAAATTACAATTTTATAGGCCCTTTTTGTATTTATATTATCGGGCTTTTTTTTTAAGAATGCCTTACAAAAAAAAAATTAAAAAAAGGGCTTCCCATTTCATTTTCATTTGTAACTTTTGGTTTATAATTTTTTAACCAATGCAAACAATTTTTTTTAGTTTTTGCTTTTGTCACTGATTAAAAAGGTCGATCCAAAAAATATTTTTTTATTTTCCGTTTTTAGGTATTTTTAATGAGAACAGTGCCAAAAATTATTTTAAATCAATTACGTTACACCCGGGGAAGGGACAACTTTTCTTTCACTTTTAACCCCTTATTTAATTTTATAAAATTTAATGTCAGTCAAAAACTGAACTTACTGGTTTTGTAGATGTTTTGTTAAAGTTATAACCTTCAAAGAATTATTTAGAATAGAAATGATTTTTTTTTATATTTCTGTTCCGGCTTTCATAATCAAATCATTTAACAACTAATGGTTTAACCGTTAAAGGGCTTTGATTATATTTATGTGGCATCTAGCCTTTATTTTTAAATAGAAAAAAAATAAAAAAATTAAGATTTTTTTTCCAAAAATTTTTTAAAAATTTTCAAAAAAATATTGCATTAAAAAAAATTTAAAAAAATTTAAATTTATTTTTTTAAAAGAAACACCCTGTATATTATGTCTACAAAGGTTTTTTTTTTCTTCAAATTTATATTGATGAATTTTGGGGGAAAATTTTTGAGATAATTTTCTTAAATTATAAATAAATTGCAAAAAATTTCATATTAGTATTAGAAGCCATGGAAACAATAAAAGTTTTTT
>JAHBCN010008599.1:0-38303 GCA_019359885.1 Listronotus oregonensis | reverse complement strand
CAATTAGAAAACACCCTGTATAATGTAAAAAAATTTGCCATGATATTTTTTTCTCGTATGTTAATTAAAAAAAATAAAAATCGATGTTAATTAAAAATAGCTTTTTTTAGTTAAAGGTTAAAGCTATCCAAAAATAATATTGTTGAGCCTTTATCATAGAGGGTGTTAAAAAATTGCTATTAATGTGTCAGAGCTAGTCCGTCCCTGGCAAACTAAATAAGGCAAATATGATTTAATGGGTTCATTTTAAGAAGACTTATCTAGTAACCATCATATTAAAATAATATTAAATTACGCCTGGTATTTTAAAAGTTATTTAAACAAAAACGATTTCCAGGGGCGTCCGTTATGTACCTGTATCTCCGTAGGGAAAGTCATAGAAAAAAAGTTTATGGGAACTTGTCATAATATTTTTAGATTTTCTATTAGATTCCGAGAGATTAACCGCATATTCTGGGACACCCTGTATAAGTAGTCAATTGGTTTAAAAGAGGTGGTGCATTCGACTTGCTAAGGGGTACACGCTGCTAGAGAAGTAACAAAAATATTCCAATATAATTTTAATGTATTTTTGTGCCTTATGTTTAATAAAACGTAATATGTATTACTGATGGTTAAAAACGGCCTTAATTGCTTTCATCATAAAAAATAGTTTTACCTTTTTCTGTATTTTAATGTATAACCTTTGCAACAAAATTGTACCGTTAACAATAGCAGTAGGCCAAATTATTATAAAAAGAAACAAAAGGCACACTTTAAAGTGCATGTGGCCTAATTAACGTGCATTTCTACAACTAAGCAAAATATTAAAATGCAAATGGACGAGCGGGCTTTATTTTAGACATCTGAATTGCTCCTCGTAATAATTACCTACTTGAGTTTCACCCCCTCATTTTACGGCATCAACGACTTTTTTTTATTGTTCTACCACTGAAAGCGCACAGTGGTGCGCCACGCCAAGTTCCCTCCTACCGCACGAATGTATGTATTTTACACGAAACGTTTTAGCCAATTTTCTTCCATTCATACCTTCAGTCTTGTTCCACATAAAGGTACGAAATATGGTACGTAAATTCACATAAGTATTCTTATAACGTATGAAAAAACTGAAAAAGTTGTCAGGTGAAACAGTGGCGGAGTCACCTTAGCCCAAAAAATGTTAAAACCTCAGAACCCAGCGACTGTGTATAAAATTTAAAATAAACTATTGAACTTAATAGTTTATATCCTCTATAAAAATGTTTATCCCTCAAAACTTGCCGCTTTTTCCCTGGGGGTGAATGGAATTAGTTAAGTTAGATGCATGTTTACTACAAGACTTAAAGTTGTTTGTTTATAATCATAACCCTAAAGCCATGTTTAATTTTTGAAATAAGTCTAAAACGGGTTTGGTATAAAAATCAAATTGTAACTTATTTACACTTAGTTCCACTTTTTAGTCCTACACTCACCTACTCTGTCCTACTCTAAACTTGATAACATTATGATTTCCGGCTTGAACCTTTATAGCGTTGTCCTTTGGACTCTGGACTTGGATGCCTATTAAAGTGAAACCGCTAGTTTAAAATTGGGGAGCACCAGACGCCTGTTTTAGTACATGTGTTACCGCCAAATAATGTGCGGCCCATGGATGTGAGCGATTATTAGTTTTATCATCTCGAAACAAGGAAAGTCTATCGGCTGTATGTTAGAACCACGAAGAGATGTGAAAGCCCTTAAATGAATAGTGTTAAATATATAATAAAGGATAATTTAGCACATGGGTTGCGCCAAATTATGTGCGGCCTATGGATGTGAGCGATTATTGTTTTTATCGTCTCAAGTAGAAAAAATAAATAATCGGCTGTATGTTAGAACCACGAAGAGATGTAAAATGCCTTAAATGAATAGTGTTAAATATATAATAAAGAATATTTTTTGCAAAAAAAATTTAAATGTAATTGCAACAAATTATGCAATTAAAAAAAAAATTTGCCCAATTTGGAAGTACGTTCGCCCTTACCCCCAAAAAAAATTTTGAAAAATAAATTTCGCCCTAAACCCTTTTCAATGTGTATGATAAAATAAAAGCCACTCTAAAAAAGTTTAGCCTTTGTAATCAATGTCTGATTGTTCATTCAAAAAATAAGTTAACTTAACGAAAATATTAAAAGAGATATTAAAAACATCTCATACAGCTTCAATTAACGTTCAAAGAGTATTTTCCTAATAAACCTGGATCGACCGACTAGATACGCAATCCTTTTCAAGGAGATATAATTTCTAAAACTTTTTTTTTTTAAAATTATTATGGGATATTTGTACCAAAAAGGAAATCCCCTGAATTTTTTTAAGAAAATTAAGGCCAATTTTATCCTTTTTTTAAAGTGCTGATTTATAATTAAAATTTCTCGTAACAAACATTCTTCATAATAACATTGTTCAGACAAACCTATCAATTATTTACAGTTAAGTAATAAAAAAAAATAATCTTATCAATGGCTTCGAACGCTGACCTAGAGCAACTAACGGAAGTTATTGCCAGTTATCAAGAAAGAATTTTATGTTTCTGGGTAATTTGAACAAATTAGTTGAAAACGGGTTTTTTTTTTCCCACATTTTTTTAACCGGGGAAGGGGTTATCTTCCTTTTTTTTTAAAAAAACAAATCGTATGGTTTCGATTCGGTACCCATGCCCACTTTTAATGGTTTTCTTTAAAATAATTAACTGGATCCTTGAATTTTGTTTTGTTATTAATATGTCAAACTTGTTAAGTCCTACCTAACGTTGTAATGAGGCCTACACACGTTATAAATAGATAAATAATAAATAAAATAAACGACTAAGTGCTTGTCTAACGTTACGCATTAAGAGTTTCGTTACGGCAATAACTAGAAAATACAGCAGATCTTGGTAATAACTTTTTGCAGAGGTAAATGTAAGACGATTTCGCCAAGTTTGGTAGGTACTTTTGGTTGGTCAGAAATGTCCCAACCGATTTGGGGCAAAAAATTTTTTGGATCTTTTTTTTGGCTGTCAAATCACATACCAAGCTTGAAGCACGGTTAAGGTTTTGGTAGCTTGCTATCTTTATCTTGGAAGCTGATTGGCTAGCTTTTTTTTGGGTTTTTGTTTATTTATTTTTTTCCCTTTCAATTTGTTAAATGGTGGGATAAAAGATAAAAACGGTGTAACGTTCCAATAATAATCATACATTGACGTTCTTTGAGAACGATGATAATTAAAAATTAAAGGAATTCTGTTTACACTTCTTCCACCGCTGTAGCTGTCAGCTGACGAATGACAAACCAGGCAAATTTGGCTTAAATTGGTAAAGCATTCATATATATATATATATATATATATATATATATATATATATATATATATATATATATATATATATATATATATATATATATATATATAATATAAAAAATATATATATATATATATATATATATATATATAAAAAATATATATATATATATATATATATTTTTTATATATATATATATATATAAATTATTATTTTTTTTTTAAAAAAAACCCAAGGCGAATGTTTTTTTTTTTCGCTCCATTGACGGAATATTATTTAAAACATGCAAAAAAAAACTCCCATCAAAGGTAAGCTCTTAATTTTAATTAATTAATATTAAGAACTCGCTAAATAAATTTGAAATTGATGTAAATTTAAATAATACGTAAATCTCAATTATTTTTTTAATTTATTTATAGCTTCGCGGCATTCTATGCTATTTAATTGCTTTTAAGTGGAAATTGTACAAAAATTTCAAAGCCGATTTTTGGTCGAATTTTATGGTTTTTCAATTTTTTTCGAAAAGTATCGAGTTTACAGCAAAAATATAAAAAACCTTTAGTGACTTGTGACAACAAAAAGGTAGGATTTTTTTTTTCAAAAAAGGCTCTTTTAACAAAACCCGTAGATCAGATAATTTTCGAGAAAAATTTAATTGGCTATGGGGAAATTTTTAAAATTTCCCTTCTTAATCCAGATTTGACTGATTTTTTTAGTAATAATAATGGTAATAATTATATATTTATGTGCAGACACTTTGTAAATACCAATTAGGAAGTCTAATTACGCCTTCTTTCTTTTATTTTTGTTCTTAATTATTAGTATATAAATATATTCCAATTTATAATGGCTAATATATCTATAAATTTAATAATATTATTTATATAATCTAATTATCAATTAATTTGATTCTAGATAAATTATTTGTACCTGTTATTATAAAATGTTAAATTTATATTAAAATTTTGCTGACAAATAAATTGATGTATTTATTGAATATGACTAATTTTAAACTTATAATACTGTAAATATTTTTTTTAGCTGAAGTATCATTAAAAAGCATTAGAATCTAGATTAAGAAGGGAAATTTAAATTTCCACATAGTTTATTGGATTTTTCGCGAGAACATTAGATCTACGGTTTTTGTCAATGGGACCTTTTTTGTAGAAAATTCAATTTTATACAAAAAATGTCCTTTATATTTTTACTGTAAAGTCGATAGTTTTCGAAAAAAATCGAAAACACGAAATTCGAGCAAAAATCAGCTTTGTTTTTTTTTTTTTGAGGTGGGGCAGTTCATAGAACATAATTTAGTTATAACAAGTTTAAAGATTAGACATTTCTGTACAAGTTTCACTAAAAAGCAATAAAATAACATAGAATGCCGCAAAGTATTGATATTTATAAAATGAGATTTACCTATGTATTATTTAAATGAGAAAATTTTAAATTCATTTAGCGAGTTACTTAATACTGACCGACTGTGTTCGCACGTCGTCGTCATGGTTGGGCCCAGTAGGATCTTTTGGAACATGCGCTGGACTTGTTGGTTATCGGCAACTCTTGTTGCTAGCGTATGGATCCGAAGCTAAGACGAACACAAGGCTTAACTCAAGGTGTTAGTATACCGTGCTGATGAGTGAATGACATCCTGTGCCTTAAGCAGGAGTCTCAAACGGTGCCTCTGAGATACAGGACGACCTCTCAGAGTATCTAGCCTTACTGCGGTAATGCGAGGCTCTGCCGTGGTGGACTATTACTTCCCTAGCTCCAAACAGGAAGCGGACAGAACCGCTTTCATCGGAAAAAAGTGACAAAAGTGCGCTGACCGAAACGGATAAATCCGTTTCGAGAGGTGCCCCCCAAGGTCACAAGCAACAAGTCGGCGACCGAAGCGGGTGAATCGTTTCGAGGCCCCGGGTTTCACGGGGAAGGGCTAATTCATCCCGAACAAACAGGTGCTTAGGAAGGGATCCCTGAATCCATACAGAAGTCGGACAGAACCGCTTTTGTAGGGAAAAGGGTTCCCTGGCTTTAAACAGAAAGCGGATAGGACCGTTTTCATAGGGAAAGGCCGGAGATACGGCCTCAGAAGGAACATCTGGTTCCTGTAACAAGGACCTGGTAGCTACCCACGTCACTAGACCGGGAGAGGAGGGCATGACGGATCTAATCGTCGGCTCGTCATAATGTTGCATGCATCAGTACAACTAACTATAAATATAATAGCGCATTACTTTTTATATTGAATATAATATATTGTTTACCTTTTCTATATTTTAAAATGGTACAGAATAATATTTTTTTAAAATAAAAACTGGTTTTAATTTTTTTTATTTAAAAAAATTGGTAGTTTTCTTCAAAACCTGTCAAATTTTACTTAAAATCATTCTAGGGTCCTTATGTTAAAATGATGTAAATTTATTGTTAATTAAATCCTTATCCATAAAAAGGACAAAATTATACAAATTAGAAAATAAAACTATTATCCAGAACTGGCACTAGGAAAAGTTCATTGTAGAAGAATATACTTTTTTAATGATTTTTGGTACGTTCCCTAAAACTCCTCAATTATAACTAGATTATTTTAATGGTAGAACAGAAGGGGTGGTCTTACTCTTAAACTGAGGGAGTGAAGTAGGTAATTACGAAGAGCAATTCAAATGCCAAAAATAAAGCCTGCCCATTCATTTGCATTTTTAGTTTTTGTTCAGTTGTAGAAATGCGTACTTATTAAACTTTTTATTCTTTAATTCGACCCTTTTGTTGTTTTTAGTGACAGTTGGTTTGCAACAATTGTTAGTATTATTTCATTGTTCTCTAATGAAAAAATTTCGAATATAGATTTGATACAAATTATAGGCAATTTAACGAATGACAGTAAATAACGGATTATTTGATAGTAAACCGGATTATACCAAAACAGGAATATTAAATACTGAAATTGAATTTTTGCTATAACGTGAAAGAATCTCGTGGAGAGTAAAATACCAAACGAAAGAATAAGTCTGAACCTTCATTTCGTGCACAGTTATACTAGCAAATTCGTTCACATAAATAAATAATGTTATTGCAACAGTAAGACATGGTCAATTAACCTTCATTAATCGTTTTTTAAATCTTATACCCTTGTAGCTTAAAAATTATAGCAACTTGAGGATCAGATATATTTTTCGAGTCATGTGTTTATTATTTCTGCCATTTGGCTGGACAGAATTTACTTCTTCTTTGTGTTATGAGCTTTGCAATTTGTGAACTTTCTTGACCGTCTCGTCCTGTTAATAAACAAATCAGATTTCGATCATTGTATGCATTATAAGCAACATGTTAAGAGTATCATTTTAAATGGGAGGGTTAGATCTTTAAGAAGGTATGTCTACATTCTTCAGTATACTCAAGAAATTCAAATAATTCGAGGAAGAACAAAAATTTATAAGAAATCGTATCATTTTCCTATCCAAAAATCTCGGCCTTTTCAAAGTACTTTTTTGACTTGGCAAGTTTTTTACTGATCTGTCTGTATTAATTATTCTTATTTTTTAATAATACAGACAGATCAGTAGAAAAATTGGACAAGTCAAAAAAGAATGGAACAAAAGTGTGGACAGAACTTGGTCTAATTTTAGATCTCATCAAAACTTCAAGAGGTCGAGATTTTTGGATAGGAACTTCGCCCTTACTGTACATAAGTGTTTTTGATATCATCCTCTTCTCTTTTTTCTGAGTTCAGTGAATGAAATAAAATCCTTTCTGCATTTTAAATTCTAAAGCAATCATGACCTCAAAAAGTCAGGTTTCGTCAGATTGCAAACTTCTAAAATAACCCTTAAATATACGATATACCGCCCTGTTTCAGGGCGTGCCGAATAAAAATATGCAGTTTCAGAATTTTTTTTACTTGTGTTTTAAAACCTACCCACATATCAAATTTTAGTTTTCTACTTTTTCGGGAAGTGCCCTATACTGCCGTCATATCGAAAAACTAGCATAAAGTACGATTTTTGACTAATGATATTTGAATTTTTAGTATAATATATATTTTAGTATATTTATATATATATATATTATATATATATATATATATATATATATATATATATATATATAAAAATAGAGAAAAAGAAATGTAGTATTTCAATGAGGCAATGAAGCGTCATCAAATACTTATAAAAATGCCGTAACTAATCAATCATAATTAAAAATGCAGTATCTCTGTGTTAACTGCGAAAACGATTAGTGTGCTTTTCGTAAAACTTTATTTGATTACTAATTTAAAACGCAGCATCCTCGTGTTCATAAAAAAAATGCAGTAAAATGTTAGTAATGCGCATGTCACTGCATATATTTTAATCTTACGATCGTAAGTTTACGTCATGATTTGCTAACCGATTTTTCCGATATTTCTTTACACATTTTTATGCATAAACTTAAATTACACGCATTCATTCAAAATGCCATAACTTTTCTAAATATAAAAGATATTAGAAATTTCAGCAGTTTATTTGTTTGGTCAAGTTATCTATTTTAGCAATCTAATTCAGAATGTAGCTGAAATCGGTCAGTATTTCCGAAAAAATTGAGGTAAAATCAGTCTTCCCTACAATTTAATTTAATGGCAGCACATCAAAAGCTACTAAGGAAAACCGCAGTAACTAGCTCAAAAGTTGCAAGTTACCATTCATTATTAACAAATGTTCGATTACAGGTGACGAGATACTAAACAAAAACGCATTTTCATCAATATTACTTTATCAAAATCGAAAGTTATAACTAAAACTTGTTTAATAACGTCATAAGATACTATGTTTGGTAATTGTATCAATATTGGTCAGAAAAATATTTTTTTCGCCACAAAACACACTTAAAACTTTCAGGTCGTTTTTCTGGAAACTATAAACTCTCAAGTTACTGCGTTTTTTATTATGACGGCAGTATAGTTTTGGACGATATCTCATTTTTTAATCATATCTAAGACCTAAATTTCAGTTTATGATGACACTGGTCACTTCCGTAGCTATTTTATTCTATTAAGCAGCTTTAAACCTTAATTTAAGGTTGGATTAGGTTTCAGCGACCCGAGAAACTTATAGTGAGTATGTCAAATCCGAGTAGGGAATTTTTTATTTTTTTATTTAGCTGTGTAATAGTTTAATAATTTGTCATATTTTCTGTCGTAGGCATTCCTCGATTTCTTCTTTAGCAAGTTTAGTGTTGCTTTTTCCGCTTTTTTGCAATTTTGTCAGGAATTTTAAAACTTTCCTGCATTTTGACCTTTTAAGTTTGACAGCTAGCAATATTTGATTTCCGCAGCAACGATTATAAGCCAACTATTATAAAAAAAATGTTGCTAAAATCAAATTCCAGTTTTTGTATTTTTTAAAGTATTTACTATTATAGCCTAAAAGCTTGTATACACTGCGGGTATTAATAGATGTGTATTGCCCTCGGGCGACTTACAAACCCTAGGGCCTCTGGCCCTCGGTGCATAAACATTTACTTAATACAATTGGTACATAAATACTAAATAACTATTTTTGGAAGGCATTTACATTATTTTGGTCTTAGACTGTAAAAGTAGATGCAATTTAATTCCATAATGGACTTCCTATATCTATGTGTATGAGCAGACATATCAAGCTGCAAGGCGCGACGCCGACGTCTAAATGTCGGTGTGGTATCAAGTATCGTAACTTATTCACCCTAACGTATTATACTTATACGGCTCGAACTTTTCCATTTGATACTATAATGCACTGCCTTTTTCGGAACTATCAAACTGCGTTTTGCCATGGACAATCTAAAATTCTATCTGCAGTAAAAGATATTGATTAAAAAAGCTCTTTTTTGAAAAGTACCAGATTTTTTTATGTTGCCTTATCATATAAATGTTATGTTATCCTAATTATTTGCATTTTTGACGTGTCAGAAACCATAAAATCATGAAATAAATTTAAAAAAAATTCCGGCACCGCACCGCAACGATATAAGGGCAAAAGAAATAGATAAAGAAGTAACCTAACTTCCTAACCACAGGGTTCACGTGCTACAACTTACTCCAAGGACATCAATTTTACGGCAATGAGTCCAATATTAAAAAATAAAAATAATTTTGATATCCGAGTAACATACGACCTACCCACCTAAAAATCACCGCATATATGTACATGAGGCCAAACGTATTCTCGAATGCGAAAGAGAACCATATTTAAAATTTGAAAATGTCTTTTAAATAAATGATAAATTGAGAGAAACAATATATATTAAATAAAATTTTGGCGATTTCTAGGCATTACGAATTTATTAATTAATAAATTACAATGCAAACGAAAATGTATAAACAATAGTAATTAATTAGCATGGCTAAAATAAATTATTACTATTTTGATTTAAAGCAGTTAAAAGTAAACGAATCAGTTTTTGCTTTTATTTACATAAAAAAATACATTTAATAAAACAGTGTTTTTATTAACTACATAACTACTTATGTAGTTTCATATTGTTAGAGACCGCTGTTATGCTCTGTTGGAAAGACTACATTTGGCGAGATCGCTTCAAAAAATTGTTTTAATCGGTCTGTTTCAACAAGTCATTGCGCTACTGCCAGTGTCAAACCAGTGTACTAACGGATTTTTATTGTTGTCTAACTGTTTAAATGTAAATAAAAATCTTTGTGTTTTCTCTTTGGTTGGGTGGATAATAAGAAAATTTAAATATTTTAAATACTCATAATATCCCTACCGTTAAAGTTATCGGTTTTAAATTTTTAAAAAATATTCCTCCACAAAAGGAAATGCAGTTCATAAATTAATGATCTAACCAGTGGGTGAATTGAGGCTAGTTTCAAGAAAATATATAAAACACAGGCCTGTCCCAAGAGGAGTTTGGTTGCGAATCTAAACTCTAGCCTATAATGTTCTTCTCACATCTCCGACCAGTGGTGGAGCATTTTCGTAGGGTCTAAAGCCGCGTTTACACCAAAGTCTTCCACAAAGTTTTCCACAAGTTGCGGCAATTTGTTGCTTTTTCTACAAAATAAAGCAACTTTTTCTGTCTTCCTCTTGTGGAGAGACAAATCTTCCACTAAATTTTGGTTTCCCCCGGAGTGTAGCCGCGTTTACACCAAAGTCTTCAACTAAGTTTTTCACAAGTTGCGGAAATTTGTTGCTTTTTCTACAAAATACAGCAACTTTTTTTGTCTTTAACTTGTCGAGAGACAAATCTTCCACTTAATTTTAGTTTCCCGCGAAGTGTCGGTAAAAATCAAAGAAAGTTGACAACTAAAAGTGGAAGATTTGTTGCTGCGCGCTTTGCGCGAGCAACTTGTAGAAAACTAGTAGAGAACTGGAGAACTACTACCTAAACCTTTGGCAACAAGGTTTCCACTTGTTTTTCTAAATATAAGAAGAGCAACTTTTAGCTTTCTACAAAAAATCTTCCACTTGTTCTAATTTGAGAAGTGCAACTTTTAGTTTTTTACAAACGGTCTTTTGTCAACTTTTAGTTCTCAACTTTGGTGTAAAAAGATCAAAGAAAGTTGACAACTAAAAGTGGAAGATTTGTTGCTTCACGCTTTGCACAAGCAACTTGTAGAAAACTAGTGGAGAACTGGAGAACTACTTCCAAAAACTTTCGCGCTAATTCTTTTTTGGTAACAAGTTTCCCACTTGTTTCTCTAAATGTCAAAAGAGCAACCTTTAGTTTTCTACAAAAAATCTTCTACTTGTTGCTCTAATTTAAGAAAAGCAACTTTTAGTTGACAACCTTTAGTTTTCTACAAACAATTTTTTGTCAACTTTGGTGTAAACGCACCTTAAGGTATTTGTGTATTTTTTTCCGGAAAATAAAAATATCAGAAACATTGATTTTATATTTACCAAAAAAATGCTTATAATTAGTTACAAAATACAAGCCATGTTTGTATATGGCTAGTGATGGAAAATTTGAAATGTCAAAAATTTGCTATCGAATAAAAAAGAAAAAGAAACAAATGTAACTGGCTAAAAAATTATTTTTAAAAATAACATCCATGTTGAAGCACCAAAAAATACGATTAAGTAGATAATGTTGTAAAGCTGTTAGACCATATGTCAATTTTTTTGAAAAAATAATGATAGGGATGTCATGTATTTTTGCCAAAAGAAAACAGTGGTTGAAGTGAAGGTTAGCTTAAGGCTTTCCTTTTAATCAGTCTCTATAAATACCTTTTTTTATAATACTTGTTAATTTTAAAAAGGTTAAAAACTGACCAATAAAAGAGGTGGCCCAAATGGGAAGTTTTACTGTAGTTGTTTTGTGTTGTCCAAGTTTTTAAACTTTGCTAGCGGGTAATTTTTGACCTCTGTCCTCCTAAATTTCTTTTACCAAATCATCTGGGTTTTTAAAAAGATGAATTTCCCGTATTGTGCTTGATATCACTTTGTTTGGAGCCCTCATTCACAAGACATCTAATCTAATATGCATTGCACAATGGAAAAATGAACTGCCCGCTTTGTCCCTTTGACAGTTACTGAATAAAAACAATACAATTCAAGTGGCTATGGCATTATGTCGCCTCTAGATATAGTTGGATCAGTTTAAGAATGAATATTCGGTTTTCTTTAAAAAGAAAAAAACATAAAAATTAGCTAAAAGGTTTGCCGCCTTTGCTATTTATAATGTGCCGCTTCATACACGCGTTCGTAAAAATAGTCCATATAAAAAGCAAAGGCTGCCTCCAGTTCAAATCAAACTTTTTTAGCTACTTTTTTCTTTTTAAAAGAGCACCAAATTTTCATTCTTATACCGATCCAACTATATTCCATCTTAAGAATGTTAGGACGGAATGGCGGCTCGGACCATTCGTTTGGTTCTGAGAATAAAATTGCGGGTCATATTTAAACCACCGTCATACCAAAGATGTTAAAGTGTCCGGTCAAAAATTGAACTTGCACCTTCTGACGCTACGTGGTAAAGAGAACTAAAAATTTACATGAAATAT
Organism: Listronotus oregonensis; assembly: GCA_019359885.1. Taxonomy (NCBI): domain Eukaryota; kingdom Metazoa; phylum Arthropoda; class Insecta; order Coleoptera; family Curculionidae; genus Listronotus; species Listronotus oregonensis. The sequence continues at coordinate 26,027 of JAHBCN010008599.1, read as the reverse complement.
TAGTATTAAACCCCAGTCCCGAAAATCGACAGGCTAGCATCGAAGCAAGAAATCAGTATAACCAGACCATCTCAGAAGCAAAAGACCGTTTTAACAATCGAATAAAAGATAAAGTTCTCTCTTGCTCAAATGGCAGTAAAGCTTTTTGGTCCTTTGCCAAAAATATTAGTCAGAACTTTTGCACAAATTCTTTTCCACCCCTAATCTCTGAAGATGGAATTGTCTCTACCTCCAAAGGAAAAGCCGAACTATTTGCCAAACAATTTGCTGCCAATTCTACGCTTGATCCTCCTATTAATCTTCCTCTTCCAACAGTTGTCCCTGTTTCTCATAAAATGTCCGATATAATTTTTAAAGTCAAACAGATCAAGCGTATTCTTTCTTCTCTTAATACTAAAAAATCGTCTGGGCTGGATGACATACCAGCAATCGTCTTAAAAAAATGTGCTCCCGAGCTTGCACCCATCTTAACTCGCCTCTTCCGAATCTCTTACGACACGGGCATTTTCCCGGAGAGTTGGAAAGCTGCACGTGTGCAACCTGTCCCCAAAAAAGGATCCAAAAGTCTCCCTTCTAACTATAGACCCATATCTCTTCTTTCAGTTGTTTGCAAAGTAATGGAAAAATTCATTAATTCCCAAATCTTAAAATATCTGGAAAAACATAAGATCTTACATGATAGACAATATGGATTCCGTCACAGTAGATCCACAGCTGATCTTCTTTCCTTTGTCTCACACAACTGGAACAAGTCCCTTGAGTTTCCTGGTGAATCCCAGATCGTTGCTCTTGACATATCCAAAGCTTTTGATCAGGTCTGGCATGATGGGCTTCTTAACAAACTTCCTTCTTACGGTCTTCCACCTAAGCTTTGCTCTTGGCTTTCCAGTTTCCTTTCTAATCGACGTATATCAGTTAGTGTAGATGGTCATTCCTCCAGCTTCTACCAAACTAATGCTGGGGTGCCCCAGGGCTCAGTGCTGGCACCCACGCTGTTTCTTCTACACATTAACGATCTTCTCTCTTCCACAATCAATCCCATTCATAGTTTTGCTGACGATAGTACCCTCCACTCTAGTATTCAATTTCTTAAGCCACCGTGTAATTCTGATTTTGAAAACAAGCGCAGGTCAATGCAGATATCTCTTTCACAAGACCTCAAACTTATCTTGGAGTGGGGTGCCAAAAATCGTGTCCAGCTTAATGTCTTCAAAACACAGTTATGTTCGCTGTCGTGAAAAAAGTCTGCGAATGCTCATCCCTTACATATGAGCGGCCAAGTTCTGCAGAACAAAGAGTCGTTTAATCTAGTCGGCGTTACTTTTGAGAATAACCTCAACTGGCACAAACACATTTCATCCATAGCTTCGGCAGCTTCAAAAAAGATTGGATTCCTCTTCCGAGCCAGAAAATATTTCTTTCTTCCAATCTGTACACTCTGTATGTATCCCAAATCAGACCCTCTTTAGAATATTGTTCTCATGTCTGGGGAATGGCGTCCCCTACAACACTTAGCATTCTGGACTCCATTCAAAAAAGAGCCGTTCGTCTTATTAATGATCCAACGCTCACAGAAAGGCTTCCTCTTCTTGCCTATCGTCGAGCTGTAGGGGATCTGTCGCTCTTCTATAGGTATTTTCACGGCTTCTGCTCAGAGGAATTGGCCAGTGTAATTCCTTCTCTGGCAGCTCCCAACAGAGCAACACGTAGTGCAACTTTTATGCAAACTTTTACAGTTCAGTTAGAGAGGCCCCGAACTTCCCGCTTTCTTCGTTCCTTTATTCCTAGAGTGTCAAGACTATGGAACCTGCTGCCCGCAGAAGTTTTTCCTTCTCCTCCCAATCTCCAAAAATTTAAGTCCCGTGTGAACAAACTCCCTCTCACCACACTGAAGACACCCACGGTACGTTAGTACTTAGGCATCAGCCTTCGTGGATTGTCCCAAGATAAAAAAAAATTACGTTTACAGAAAACGAAATAGTGCGAGGTCTTTCAAAAACTCTCTAATACCTTTTTCGGCTTCTTTATTGAATAACAAAAAGTTTTGTACGCGGCCCACGAAGGAGGAGAAGCGAGTGACTCATAGCGGATTATCTTTTCTAGAAGTAGATTGAGGGGTTGGACTGAGGGTCCTTTGATTCAATCGAGGGGGCGAAATAAGTGAGACGCGACAAATGTGTGTAATTATGCTTAGCTCAGCCCAGATTAGGGATAAATTGGTATGAGAGGGACAAGTTGAGGAAAATATTTTTCTTCAAGAGTTGGTAAAGTGTGCTTGTTTAAACACAAAACCAGTGCCGGGAAGATGGGGCATTACTTTTTGCACTAAATCTAAGAAGTATTATATGTTTTTTATATTATGAAAATAATAAAGTTATACTTCAATGTTGCTACTCTTAGGAATAACCTTTTTATGTATAAATTGTATTTTCAGGTGTTTGTCTGGTAAAGTTATTAATTCAAATATCACTTCACTTAGGCCAACTTGTAAAATAATGTCATAAGTGAAAGTGTCAATCAAGAACATAAACATTTACTTACCCCAAAAAAGTAATAAATTCGTATCGAAAAATAAACTTAGAATGTAAAAAAAACTGCCAAATAAGGAGTTTAAAAAAACTGTATTTATAGGCACTAAATTAGTAAGCAACACTTTATATACTAAGTTACATAGAAAATGCAACACCAAGTAGGAGTGCTGTAATTTTGAGCATACTTTTACAATTTTTAGGTCTACGGATAAATAAAAATGGATTAAAATTTTAACTTGAAATTTTGCAAAATAGCTGAGATATCCCACCTTAATGTTAATAATGTGTCGAAGCTCTTCTGTTCGCTACACATTCGTTAAGTCGTCGCGGCATTGCACAGAGGTCCGAATTTTTTCAAAAGCGGAAAAAATTTATTTTTGCATTTTATCTATATCACACTAACACACTAACACAAGTAGCGTGAAAAAAATGTTTAAAAAAATCTAGCCATATTAGGTAAATTTGTACAGGGTGATTCCCTAAAAAAGTTTAAATTGGACCTTTCTTATTTCTGTTTTGATCTATTAATTTAAAAAATCAAATATCATTAAAAAATACATATAAAACTTTATTTTGCATTCACTTTTATCTAATAAAGTCATATTCTTAATAATGATACTTAAAATAATATCGATATTAAAAAAAATCGATATTATTTATTGTCGCTATCTGTATCCTCTGAAGATGTAAAAGGGTCTTTTGAGTCTGTGTCAGTTTCCACAGAAAACGAAGCAATTTCATTGGGCTGGATATCAGGTTTACGTGATAAATGGAGAGCTTCAGAAAATAGGAAGGTGGAATTTTTCTTGGAAGGTTTTCTAAGTGAAGATATTAGTGGATCCGATGAAATGAGCAATCTATACTTTATATTTCTGTGTTAAATTTTCAGCCCTCTTTCTCTTAGCTCTATCAGTGATTTCGGAAAATAGTTTTTTAGGGCAGCCTACAGTTATTCCGTATAAAGTGCTTGGTCTGGCTTCATTTTCTTGATGCTCTAAAAGCTGCTTGTTTATTTGGATCTTGAAATCAATAGGTGCATTGAGCCATTGCTTATTTTTGCTTAAAAACACTCCTAGTACTCTTGAACAATGTGCACTCTTTTTAAAGCCGCTTTTGACTAAACGTCATTATCTTGTATTTTAAAATGTTTTATTAAATACGTAATTAAGTGTTCAATCAGAGAAGAATGCCCTTACCAGATTTTTTATATAGAATATAAAAAACATGTCTTCTGGTCAACATAGTCATATTTATTATTGATTCCTACAAGACATTATTTCAGGAAAATGTGTAAATATTCAAACTAGTAAACGGGATCTTTACTAAAAGCTAACTAATTACTTTTTTTAAAAAGTATGAGCGGTAAATTAGCTTTGGCTAGAAAATATTTATGATCTGAATAGAAAAAAAAAACAATGTTAAAATATATATTCAAACGGTTAATTGAAAACGAAAAGATCTCAAAAAAATGTTAACGAACTGATTAGCGGCTTTATCGTATGAGGTTCAGGCGTATTCATCTAAAGACTGTTAGAAATATGCAAAGTGTGCACATGGTAGTAAGCCAATTTTTAATATGTTGTTATAAAATGATTAAGTTGTCTATTTAAATATTTATTGACATTGGGACTCGTAGGGCTTTTTTTGTAGGTCAACGCAAAATGAGCGAATACTTGATATCTATTAATAAAAGAGGGAGAAATTAAATTATCTGTTATGTCAAAATTTATCGAAGGTAAACCTTTTAAACTAATTTATTATAAGCTACCCACCTTGAAGATATTTAAGCTATAGTTTAATAAAAAAATCACTTTTAGCAAGACTCGGTCGATTCGTAAACTTTACGCACAAAACACACTTCTATAAAGTCGAAAATATTGCCAGAATTTGTATACCTTTGGAAAGACGTAACAAGAGCATACATTATTATATCCACCTGAAATTCTACATATAGATAGGTAGGTCATTCTTCTATATACATACAAAATATTTTACCTTAAAAATAACTTTGACAAAATATGAGTTATTTCTGCGTTTTCATGTTTTGGGACCAGTGTGCATTGATTGGATTAGGTAATTTGGTGTATTGTATCACAGGCCATCTGAATTTGATTTCGTAGGGCCTTCAATGTTTGTGGAGGGTGCGGTGACTTTTGCAACCTTTTTCCTATCATATCCCATACATATTCAATGCGGGAAAGCTCTGGAGATCGAGGAGGCCACTGAAGCAGATTTACACCGGACACTTCTAAAAGTCTAAACTAACATGTGCGACATGAGGTGCATTGTTCTGCTAAAAAAGTGGATCTTGCAATGTTTCCAAAAAGGGAAGCAGATGTAGTTGTAAAACATCATGGATATAGCGCTGGGCAGTCATGCTACCTCGAATGAACACTAATCGTGACCTGCTGCCGTAAGCAATGGCACCCCATACCATTACATCCACAATGCGAGGAAAATTGGACGTTCTGTCTTTCACCATGTCTCCTTGCACGACCATCATGTGTGCCCAAACAGAATCTGGAGTCATCACTGAACACGACAGAGTTCCATTCCATATTCCATTCAAGTCTCTCCCTACTCCATACCAATCGTTGCCAACGATGCAGTGCGGTCAGAGGTAGTACAAGATGGGGACGGTATGAAAACAGTCCAAAAGACCTTATTCGCCGATTGTTATTGCCCTTCCACAGCATCAAACCACTGGTGCGCAACTGCCCTTGTTGTGAAAAATCGATCTCTAAATGCTAGTTGCCTCAAACAACGATCCTGTCGCTTTGTAGTCTGCCTTTGGCATCCAGTACCTCTAACTCGTCGATTTCGGCCTTCTTGAAACCACGCTGGACAACATCTCATTACAGTAGCTTCGTTTCAATTCTCCTGATTAGCGATTTCTCTAAAAAAATCCGGCTTTACGTAACCCAATTATCCGACCCCTCTCAATCTTGGAAAGTTGAGTGAAATTAGCGCGTCTGCAAACTCTAGGCATAATAATGCAATGAAACAAATGGAATCAAACAAATCCTAATATGGCCAAAAAAGCCTTTACAAAAAAAGTACGGCTTGGAATGCCTTCACAATTTTATCAGCGTATGCTTCCATGACAGCAAATATGTTTACAAGATATGTTACAGTATATGATAAACTAAGTTTTTTGCACAATTTTAATTATATACTGGTCTATGTTTCTGAATTCATTAAAGAAGATACAAATTTAACCCGTCTTTCCTGCATCACCGTAAAAAGCAAATATACCTTCTATTGGTGCAACCTCTTTAAAATTAATGTTATTAGATATTTTGCGGGTTACCTTATGAAAAAATGGTTGGGTATACATTCCTGCGAAACATGTGAGGCATATGCGAAAGCCTACCAGAATTTTGACCAAACGACACTATTTTCTTTTAATAAAGCCTACGAAAATTCTAACTAAGAGTTATTCAGAAGTTTAAATATGTCTTAAAGCTACGTTTTACCAAAATGAAGAACTGTTCTGTTTTTTCTCAAAAATTTTTACAAATTTAAATTCCTAAATTTTTTTTGTCCGGAACAACTTTTTATTTTAGGATTTTTTTGGGTGTTTAGTTTTATAAATTAAAAGAAATTGGACAAAAAAAAGGGAACAAAACATATTGTTTTCTGAGTGGAAACAATACTGAACTTTATGTTTACCTTGATTTGATTGACCTTAATTTAAAAGCAAATCTTTGTTTTGTTTACTATATATTGGCATTTCCCATCGAAGTAGAAAATGAGTTTTCCTCTGGGCCCTGCGAAAACTTCACGTCGTGTCGTTTTACTGTACTTTAAAAGTAGCTATGTTTAATGGAATGGGATTGCATAGATGTTAACAGAAAACGTTATGATTATGATAAGCCAAAGGGCAGCAACAGAGACAATGTTTGCTTGTGTTAAATATCTTATTTAAAGGATGTGCCTGTATGATTGATGAATTGAGTGTCATCTTATAGTCATATAACAGAGTTATGTATTTTCTTTGACTCTTTCATTTATATTCAGCCATTTTCTTCTTCAGTATTTTATCAAAATATTTCCCTTTTCTGATGATTCGGAGGTGCTGGATCTCACTTTGGGGGTTGCAGTTTCTAATCTTCGCACTCTTCATCGTCAAAAATTGCTTGAGCTAATGCCTCATTTTTAAAGGATTTAGAAGTGATTCTTGGTATTAGTCTTTGATGTCTTTGGGGACGAAAATTATAAAAGAATTGTAGTAGGGAAAAAGGTTTTAAATGGTCCGTCTAATATATTGAAAGCGAAGATTCGAAGGTTTTAAACTTTAAATTTTAAATTAAGAATTAAAGGTGGAGGGTATGTTTAAAAAAAGCCCTGAGTGTTGGTATTGGTAACTTTATTGAGATGTAACTTTTGCTGTGGTCTGTGAGAGTCTGAAGAGCTAAAAACGTGCCGGACTACGCGGACTTTAAAAATGATAATTTGAAGTGATTACAGGACAAAGTTTTGCGAAATGGTTCTGATAGGGCTGAATTGTTACGCCATGGACTGGATAGAAATAGGTTTTTTGTTTGTATATTATGTATATCTATATTATGTAGATGCTGTTTTTGAAAACATCTTTGAAGATATTTTCCATAATTGTTGTTTTAGGTTGTATACACAGGTCTTCGTGGATGACCTTGCTTTTTTACATACCAAGAGGGTTTGGCATTCAGGGCTGAGTATTTTGTTTTGGAATATCTGGAATTGTGGTACTGTGTTTTGGCAACAATCAAAAAGTAATTCTAAATTAACCTTTTGTTCTTACCAGTTTATTAAAGTATTGTTAAAACTCATTTTTATGGAATTTTGAGCATATTTGCGCATTGGGTTTGCTTTTTTAAGGTTAATTTAAAGTTTTCCATTTGTAAACCAGGCTTGGTGAATTTGACTTAATTTTGCGTCATAGCTATAATACGTTGGCTATCTTTACATAAGCTGTATAGACAAAGTTAATCGGCGGATAAAGCATTGTGGGAGTTTGGCATGAAATATGAAAAATAATTATGCATAAAATAATCTACTTACTTAATTAATTTCTGTAATGTCAGGAAGGATATTGTGTAATATTAATGGTTATATATTGTGGTCTAAATATCAAAAAATAAAATTTTAATAATGCGCTTTATCTCAAAGGTATTCTTTTTTATTACGTTTTTATTAGCTTAACATATTTTTATATGTATTTATGTATATACGTGTGTATGTACGTATTTATGTATGTATGTATGTAACGAAAGCTTTCAACGTAATTTTCACCTATTTTAAAAAGTCTGATTAACTTGAAAATTTAGAGGGATCAAGAGCCTTTGACAAAGCAATTATTTCATAACTTCGTTCTAATGTCCCAACATGGATTATTAGAATTAAAAAAATATCTAGATTAGTTTGCAGTTTAATAAAATAAAGTGTATACAAATCACAGAACGACGGTAAGTGTAATTCTTCTTTATAAATATAATTAACCAAAAAAAATATTACCACTGAAATATAGGTAAAGCAAATAAATGGTACAATTATGGTTCCTCAGGTGTTGTTACAGCATTTAAAAAAATCCTTTGAAATAGTAAGTCAAACCTATTACTGACGGACAAACGGACTGTTTCTAAGTTTTAGGTAAAATAATTTTTGATTTTAGGAAAAAACTAATAGAAATATTGAAAAAAATTCCAAACTAACTTTAAATAAAAAAAAAATACAAAAATTCCATTAAGAACTCTAAAATCAAAACAAAAATTATTAAAAAAATAGACAGGAATAAAAAGAATTTAGATTTATTGACAAATATAAGATATACTAAAAATCCAGACTCTTGATTAAGATTACTTTTGATGTTGTTTTGAGACTAAAAAGTACGAAAATAAAATATAGTTAAAATTTTTTAAAAAAACACCCTTTTATTATAGCAAACCGAACTAAAAGTATAAAATAGTAAAGAATTTGTGTTACAGTGATAGAAAGTCCAATAATCAATTTTAGTAAAAAAGCGTGGGGTGCTTGAAATTAAATGTTACAATAATTTTTAGGATTTCACGAGACTCTCGAAATTCGAGATTTCTCGTCTCGTCTCGTCTCGATTTCGAGACAAGATCGAGACGAGACTATTTTGTTTTTTTTCAAGACGAGATCGAGAAAAACACTTCGAGATTTTTCGAGATCGAGAAATTATTTCGAGATTTCTCGATCTCGAAAAAATGTATGTGCTACAATAACTCACAGCTCTAAATACGCCAGAAAATAGAAAATAAAAAACTATGCTAAGAAATAATTCTAATTAATTTTAAACGTGAGAACATAACAAACCAAAAAAAAACAATGACAACAAAGCAGAAATTATTTCAATATTTTTCGATCCCGATAAATGTGCTGCAATAAGTCACAGCTCTAAATACGCCAGAAAAAAGAAAATTAAAAACTATGCTAAAAAATAGTTTTAATTTATTTTAAACATAAGAACATAACAAACCAAAAAAAAAAATAACAAAGATAGAAAAGTAAATAAAAGGTAATATAAAGATAAAAGTAAATATATTCATATTCTTAAAGAACTTAAACGTCTTAAACTGTTCCAAACTATTACAAATAATTTGCGTAATATCGAAAATTATTTTTTTTAAAAGCACTGTTTCGATTATAAAAAAGAGTTTGTTGCTGGTATTGGTACATGTACATTCTTCTGTTCATAAACGAAGAAACAATTTTTAAACTTTTACCTTTTGTACCTAGGTAAATTTTAAATGTATGGATAAAAGATTAAATTAAAACATCTAGGATTTGTTTAATTTTCATTTTTTGGAAAAATATTCTTTATTTTTTGGATATACATAACAACTGCGGTTTTTTTTATACGTGGCTTTTAGTAGTCTTAGTTCATAGCATATACAGCCTCTGTACGGGGTGATTGGTAAGGAGAGGCGAAAAATAAAGGCCCGAATTAATTTTTTATTTTCTAAATTAAAAACAAAAAATATTTTTTTAAAATTTTCCTTGTTTTAACAATATTCTTAAAGTTTTGCCAAAAAATTTAATCCTTTGGGGTGTCGCTTTCAGTTGGCCTTTCAAACTATTACTCATATAAAAATCAATTTGATTTTGTCAAAATTAGACATTTGTCAACTTTATTGAAAAAATACAAAAAACGGGCACTAACGCAGAATACGGTAATATTGTTCATGTGTAGGGTATAACATAATAATTAAAGGCATGTGCACCAAAATGTCTAACTTTGACAACAGTCAAACTTGATTTCATATATAATGTTTAAAGCCCAACCAAGGCGACACCCCAATGTGTTTATTTTTTTTGCCAAAACTTTTTAGTGAAATATCTTGGAAACAAAGGAAAATAGGCAAAAAAAGTATTCCTGGTTTAAATTCAGAATTAAAAAAATAATCTGGGTCTTTATTTTTCGCCTCTACTAACCAATAACCCTGTATTTTAACGGATTTTTTTTAATAGATAAAAATTAATACTCTTTATTGCAGCCTTGGCCTTTTGTGTTGTACGTTATAACCCATACATAGAATTTCTTAATAACATTTAGTTTTTGTTTTCGAGACTCTCGAAATTTTGAGAGTCTTGAATCGAGATCGAGAAATTTTCTTCGAGAAAACTTCGAGACGAGAGTTTGTTTATTTCTCGTCTCGATGATCGAGACGAGACGAGAAAGTGCCTTCGAGACGAGATTTCTCGTCTCGATGAAACCCTAATAATTTTTATATTAGTGGCTATTTATACAATTAGAGTTATAAAAATATGGTAAATTGCACCCGATGCTTTTTTACCATAATTTTATTGAATTATTTTATTAATAACTTAATGTTTATTTTAATCTCAGTTAAAAATTATTTTTTAGTTTTTAGTTCGGTTTGCTATAACAGCGTGTTTTTTTTTTAGGTTTTTTAAAACTACAATTTATTACACCACTAATCTACGTCTATGATCAGATTTTCTTAAAAACAAAACTTCCCTTTCGTCACCTTATTACCCCTCAGGGCGTTTTCTTAATTTCAGAACTGTGGTTCTATCATCCCTATACAATTACACACTTCAGTGATGTCGCCCCCTCAATAAAAAAGCCTTAGGCTGCTCTATTGTGTGAAGACAATACTTGCAGTAATGATTTTCTAAAATGAGTCAGCACTATCTATGATGCATTCAGAAGTAAAAATAAAATAATTTTGCCTAGAATTATTTTGTATTATTATAATTTTTATATCAGTAGGATAGCCCACGAAGGCCTGTATGAAGCTTAAGTGTGCCTAAATACTGGGTACCCTGGGTGCCGGGTTTTTAAATGTTTAAGCTAAAGACCGGCGGGCAAGGGCGTCGATAATATTTTTTCCTGGGAGGGGTAATTTTAGTAACGGAAAAAACAACTCTGAACACAAACCTGACAAAATATGTTACATAAATTGTTATTTGCTGGAAAATAATCATGTTGTTATTGAGTCAAAATCACGATCAAAGTATTTATTGATGCTCATATGCACATTTATAATGTTTGCACATATTTTTCATAAACTTAAACAGAAAAAACTGTTTGTAGCGCGCATCCAAAATATGTTCTTAGCACTCATTTGCTATTCCGAACTCAGCTGACGCGGAAACAACAAATTCGTCCTGAATCATCATATTAGCCACTTGATACAAAAATAACTATATACAGTGCCGTATCTAGGTATGGCCGCGCCCGTGGCGAAGCTTAAAATTTGCGCCCCCCCACACACACAGGGATTTGGGGGATGAAAACCCCCAACGGGAGTCCAGGGCTTTTCCCCGAAAATTTTACAAAATTAAAGTGCAAAGTATAGGTTTAAAGTTTTCTGATCCGAAAATTACGTTTTTTTAAAATACCAATTTTGTGGTGAAATTTGTGTAAATTTATATTTTCTTTATACGAAAATAATAGCCTACTATTTGAAAGAGACATGATTTACAAAAAAAAACTGTTTGTATCTGAAAAAGAAATGGAATATAAATTAACTATATATACTTATTTGCGGATAATTATACTGAATAAATTTTCTCAAAAAAAAAATCCTATTTAAAAAAAATACTGTGCATAGCAGTCCTACTAAAACGAAACATTTATATATTTAATATACATTAAATAATATAAAAGACAATATTTTCATTAAAAACCATATAACATGTATTTATTAATTTTGGGTTTTTTTGGGGCGCTGACAAATAGGGTTTTTTTTTTAGGCGGTAATGTTTCGTTTTTGAGATATCAATCTTTAAAATTTTGAAAACGAAACTAACATTTTTTTTCCTTTTCTCCTTGTTTTTGCACACCAAATCTTGATTTTTATATTAAATTCACATAGTATTTAATAAACCTTTAAAAAGAAACTTGTTTTTATTTTTTTTTTATCTCTATCATCTATACATAAAGAATTTATTCAGTAAACATGGCCGCGACATCTGAAAATAAAGCTTTGCAATTTTTTAAAAAAAAAGGTAAAAAAGTCATAAAAAACAATTTTTAAAAAGGTGTTTATAAAATATTTTAAGTTTTTTAATGGATATTCATGACGGGTTTTTAAAACGAAACTTTCCCCCAAATTTTTTTTATATTCGTGATCAGCCCCCAAAAAAAACCCCGGACCCCAAAATTTGGTTAAAATCGAAGTTGCGGCTACTTTCTAGACAATTACCATTTTGTAAAAAAAAAATAATAATAACATGACTACGGTACTGATAACTAAAAAAAAAAAATATATGGCCGATTTTCCCCCCCCAGGGGCCCCTCCCCCCGGGGGGCCGCCCATTTCGCCACCGCCTAAATACGGCCCTGACTATATAAAAATTTTTATTTTTCTTCCATATATTTTTCGCCTGTTAAGTTTCTTAGTTTTAAGTATCCAAATAAAAATATAGTAACAATTAAATATAATTTACTATAACAAGGAGCTTTGTATTTATTAATTATTGAAAAATAACACAGTGCACTAACTAATTTAAACTTTAATAACATGGCATAAAGTAACTTATTATAGAATATACATACATATGTACCAATTTCTTTTAGTTACATTATAAATGAAACAAAGCAGAACTTAATCCTACTTAAAATTTTTTTAAATTAAATTTTTTGTTCAACAAAATTTTTTTAAAAAAAACCGCTTTATTGAAATCAAGTATTAAACACCAAAAAATAAAAAAAAACCAAATTTTTTTTTTTTCATTTTTGCAAATCTGTCCATAATGGAATTTGTATTTATTGGTAGGTCTCTATTCACATAAAAAAAGCGCTAGACCAACAACTAATCGTTCTTGACTCATAGACCCCCCAACCACGTTTTCGATTTTTAGTGCAGAAAAACTTCTCCGAGAATACAACGCTCAGGGGGCATAGTACATACGAGATATAATGCAAAAGGGGAACATGGGGGTATAAACTGTTTAGCACACGTTTTAAGTTTTAAAAGCAGAATCTTCATATTTTTTTTTTTTTTCCATTTTTAAACCATAGTTCTAAACTTTTTTTTTAACCGGCATCAAAATTATGTCGTTACTTTATTTTTGAATTTGATAATATATTTGCCGGGGCCCCCCTTTTCCCCCCCTATCGACGCCTTGGGGCCCAGGGCGAGGTTTTTTAGTTTGTGGGGGGCCCATTGGGAAGACCATAGACAAAATTTTGCCACTTTTTTGGGGGTTTACATAACTGGTTAACCATTCGGTATCTTCTGAGGTCAAAAAAAGGGGCGTACCAAAAATTTAAGGAATTTGTTTTTTGTCATTGGTCACCCCATATTTCAGCGGCTGAAAGAAGGTGAAAAAAAAAATTCTAACTTCTAAAAATTACTAACCCTTAACAATGAGCACATCTAAAAATTTTAAAAAAGTCAATGTATGATTATTAATTGGGGAAAGTCACACCGTTTTCATAACTTTTATTGGCCTCATTTCAACAAATTGATAACAAAAAATAAAAAAAAAATAATCAAAATAGCTAGCCAACCCCGCTTGGGGTTTAAAAAAAAAATAGCAAGCTACCAAAATAAACTAACCGTCCTCAAGCTTGGTATGTGATTTGAAAGACCAAAATAGATACCAGTTGTTGTGACGTCATCTTTTTTGCCCCCCAAAACGGTTTGGGACTTTTTTACCAACCAAAAGTACCTACACTAAAAAAAAAATATCTCATTGTAAACGCGTTTGCCTCCCTTTTTTTGCACGCTGACTTTCATATGTGGCAAAGAATATTTTTCAAATGGGGAAAAACCAATTTTTTTATTTCCCCGGACGTAATCCGGGGAAAAAAAATTTTTTTTTTAAAGATATTTAAGATTTTAGATGAAAAAAATTACATATTTTAAAAAAAAAAAAACATTTAAAGAATCCTTCATACCATTATTTTTTAAAAACGTGTTTCAATGTGAGAAACTTTTTTCTCGTGTTAAAATGTGTTGTTTTTTTTTAAAAATCTTGATATTTTTAATTGAAAAAACTACAACCCAAACAAAGCTTTTTTAATTTCTCAATTTAAGAACATTGCATCATAAACTGAAGAAATTTTTTTTTTAGTGTAATATATTGCAAAAGGGGTGTTTTAATACCCCTTTTTTTACTTACTTACTTTAAGTTATTTAGGATCTCAGATTAAAATCCCAATTTTTTTTTATTGTGGGGTTTTTTTAAATTATTTTTTAAATTTTTTTTTTTTATTTTCCAATTTTTTGTTTATAAGTCTGAATGATTAAATATACAGTGTGTTTAGGAAAAAAAAAAAAATTTTTTAAGGGTTATTTTAGACGTCAAAATCGAGTTTAAAAGACATATAAATGTGGGTCGGGGAAAGCTTCAAAAAAAAGGGAAAAAAATTGTATTGGAAAGGGGGTTTAAAGGATACGAAAAAAACTATTTTTTATTTAAACATTCAACGCACTGGGTAAAAATGCATTTCCCTACCAACGTTTATATGAACTTTTTTTTAATTTTACGTCTAAGATCTCTCATTTAAAAATTTGCTTTTTTTTTTTTAAAAACCCCCGTATATTTAAACATCCAGACTCATTAAACAAAATATGAAAAAAATTTAACAGAGACAATGCCGTTGTCGTATTTTAAAAAAATTTTTTTTTTAGATCCAAAAACATAGATTTGGGCACAATCCATAGTTAATTTCAATTTTTAAATACACTGAAAACGTAGTAGGTAGCTATGTAGTAAAATAAAAAACTCGCTAAAAGTTATAATATTTTTAAAAATATTTATTATTTAGCAGTTAAAAAAAAAATATTTAAATTTCTAAATAATACAAACTCAAGTTATTCCCACCCCTTTGGAAACTTAACACAGAAACATTTCTTAGTTTTAACTATAAAATATCTCAATAAGCGGCAAACAGTCTTTTATGGTGAAGTGTAATTATGGCCGGTTGTAGAAGGTTGGCTTAAACTTGGTTCAAATTGAAGTCGACTGGTTTCCTGCGTTTCATGCGTTTCCCTTTTAAAATGAGTTCCTTCATGATTACCTTAAAACTAAAGTAAAACAGACGGTATGTACGTACAACCACAATTTAATCACTTTCAAAATTTTTGTGTTTTAAAATCGACCAAAATTTTGCGGCTTTTAAAAATAAAATATTTTGCCTGGCCAACTATAATTTCCTAACCAATTTATTTCATAAAGGTTTTTATTCATTTTCGGAATTATCTACAGGGTGTTTGTAAAAGGTCTTTTCGTCTTAGGAATATCTGCTAGCGTTTTGTAGTGACCTTCACAGGCACCCTGTAAAAAAAAATATTCTAAAAATGTAAAAAATCGCTTATATTTAACATAATTTCCCTAAAATTTTTTGAAATCCAATTCTGTCAAATATCTCTTAGAAACTTATTGAATTATTAATTACCTTGGTGCTAATCTAATGTATCTAATAACGTCGGCGTCTTTGTGGTTCATGCCAATCATGCCTATCTATTCATAATGGCGGACAGTACAAAAAATTCAAACGTTTTGGTGATTTTTCCCAATTTTGGGAGTTAAAGTTGTTTTGTTTTATTCCACCACATTAAGTATACATAATATTTTAATAATGAAAAATACTTACCAGCATTAAATTCCCCGTTTTTTTTTAATTTTCAACAAAGGTCGATCGATAATAAATAACCACAACTAACCACTAGACCCCAAAAAGGGTACACATACGTCACGGACATCCCCCGCAGCGGCTAACTATGTCTATCTTTTTCTATTTCACATATACTAGTACGGATTTTTTAATTTATTTCTGTATTGACATGATATATTATTAAAAATCCAGAAGTTCTTGGAATGAACTTAAAATTTTAAAATGAGGTAAAGGCGGTTTCAACTAAAAGAACCCGTTGCTAAAATAGTGAAACCTATATAACAAAACAAGAGTTTATATACTTTTAATATTAAGAATTGAATTTATTATTTTTGTATCTTATTACTTCAATGCAAGATAGTCTTGAATTTAAATTGTGACTTTATATGATTTTACTTCATGTGACTCATTTTTTTGCAAAAGAAAAGGTGTTGTTACTTTGAAATAAATGGTATTAAAATGAATAAACGATAAGGAAATTTATGTTTTGTTTTAAGTCTTCTAAAATCTTTAAAACAAAAACATGTTTTTAATATAATAGCACAGGGTTTCTTATCAAAATATTTTTCTTAAAACCATCTATGTTCTTATTTTAAAAAATCTTTTTTTTGTGTATACCAAAACGTGGCGAAATCGTCTCATGTGATGTGTGTGGTTTAAAATTCACATTAAATTGTAGATCCCGTCTGAATGACATTAGCTAGTCAGGCGTCATCCAGTCAGGGTCAACTTTTCTTTTCCCAATTTTGTTTTTTTGTTTAAATTCCTTTTGCCAAAATCCTTAGATATGACGTATAACTCTAATCTAAATTTTTTCCCTCAATCATCTTCTAATTTTTTACAACCTTGTAAATTCAAACACCAAAAATATTCATCAAGTTAGCTCATTTTAATTGTTAGAAAAAAAGATAAATTATGTTAATATTTCATAAAATATCATCCCTAACCCTTCTCACCCCCCTTTTATTAAAGCGATATCGCTCAAAAATTACAACACTTACAAATTTAAAATTATTATCCCATTTTGTTGGGACTGTTTGGAAGTATCAACACATAGACAGGCGAAAATGATAAAACTATGTTTTTCGTAATCTAGGAACATGAAAAAGAAAAAGATCTGCAAAAACATCTAGGTAATAAAAAAATATAAAGTTTTTTTTCTACTAAAAAACAAAATAAAACTAACTTTGGTACAGTTCCTTTTCCCTTTGTTGCTGCGAAACTTTAAGGTATAGGTAAACATGATCATTTATTTTAAATAAAATCTTATTGTATAAAGAAAACTGAACAGTTTCGCCATTTAAAAAAATAAAATAAAAGTTTTTGCATTTTTTCGAACCAGACTGACTAAATTAACTACACCATACATTGTAAACCACAGTCAATATCATTTCTAAATAGGGTCAAGAAAAAACAAATATTGATTCTTTTTTACTTTTTAAATATTTACAGATTTAAGAAAATATAATTAAAATTTTAAGTAATGTCCACCTAATAGGTGTGTTGCATACTGTCATTTAAATCAATAAATTTCTTTCCATTAGGCGCCATATTAGCATTAATTTTTGGCGATAATATCGCTAAAAGTATGTGTGGAATTTTAGGTTGTTTAATTGACGTACTAATAGTTAACCAAAAATGTATTAAGGAAAATGTTTTTTTTTCTTTAAGGGGGCGTCTATTACTTACAAGAGGCGATTTTCGACCCCCCTTCCCCTTTTGGTCCCTTATCTTACGTGAGATTTTTCATAATGCGTATTTTTAGTGTAAATGAATCAATCTGATTGCGTTGGATTTATTAAAAAAAAACATAATTTGCTTAATTATTTATATTTAAGACTAGTTTTAAGACTAGTATTTAAAACTACTGAGAATGTAGTCTAGAAACACAGTGAGAAAATTTCATTGTGTAAGATTAGCTTGTGTAGGATTAGCTATATTTTAGTGAAGAAATATGTTTTACCTATTTTAACCCAGTTTTCTCGCAATTTAACACTGTTTCCTGCGGACAAAAAAATGATGCGATATTTGCTGAGAGCCCTCTCTTCTGACGTAAAATTAGGTGAGATTCGGTCGACCCCTTCCCCCCTAAATGCCTCACGTAATTAATGGACATGGGAAATTTAAATTTGACCATTTTTCGTTATGAAACGAAACGCATTTGTTAGTTATTGAATCTTAAAGAAAACACATTTTTTAGAGTTGACATTCAAAAAAAAAAAAAATTCAAAAAAAAAATTAAATGCTGGTGTGTCAAGATTTTTAAAACACTATGTTTTTATTAAAACCTTAAATTATAAAAAAACTTAAACAAAATAACTCATCGAAAAACATTTATCTTTTTGAAAAATAGAAAACAAAAATGAATTAAGGGAGCTTTCATGTCAGTTTTAATCCGAAGTTTTTAATATTTTTATTTCTTGCAAATTATATTTATGGACTTTAAATAATTGCTATTGTATATTTTACAGTGTTAAGCTATAGACAGAAGAATTTACCTCTCCGTGGTTTTGAGGTTTATAACACGGTTTCCTATGTAAAAATTAAAATGTTTGCTACAAAAAGTATTTATTAAGAAAAACTAAGTAATATTGTTTGCAAGATTGGATGAATTTTGACTAAATTGGCTATAGATACTTTTCGGAGAAAATTTTGGAATCATAAGAGATTATTATAAGTTCGGATCCCTACATATGATTATTCTCTGCAACCAAGAAAGTTTTTAATGTAGATATTTACTAAAAGCTTGTTTAATCAATTAATTAGTAAAAAGAGTGGAAAGAAATGTTTCTTACAACTATAAGAGAGTTTGTCGAGTTACCGAGGCGCTCTAATCGCTTAAAATATTTGGAAGCTCTGAGAATACTTCATACACACAATGCGCAGGCTTTAATAAATATTAAAATTTCCATAATAAAACGGACTTAAAAAATTAATTTAATTTAAAAAAAAATCATTTAAATTAATAAAAATATCAAGTATTGAAAATCTCGAAATAGCGACTTTTTTATCCTCATTTAATTCTCATAGAGGCTTTATTTTTAATAAACAAACAAGTCAAATATTATTCTTTTTAGGTTTATTGTCAAATTTCTTTGATCTTAGTCTGCCACACCATAGTATATACCATTTCGACAAAGCGAAAATCATCATATTTAAAACAATTAACATTAGCGATATCGGAAACAAAATTCCGCATTTTATTTCACTTTTGTCGTTTTTTATAAATTTAAAATAAACATAGGGAATTTATGGCATGAGGACTAAAAAGCGATGCCTTTTTTGGTAATGCCATACGGCCATATACAGTAAAGAAAGTATGATACCGGTCCTCTTCGGTGGTGTAGTAGCAAAAGCTCGTAAGCTCTGCTTTGCGCGCGCATCCACCATCCACGCGGTTATTCCGAAACCTGCCAACAAATGAACGGCTTTTTGAAACGCCGCATACGGTCGCGCGGCGCCAAAAGATACGCATTATGAAATAAATGTCGATGGAACGGTCGCAAAATATCGAAAAAAAAGATCGCGCGCGCCAAATTATTTTCGGAAAAATAAAATAAATGTACAAGAAATTGTGTCACCGGATTATATTTGTGACTTTTGTGAACAAATCAACTTTATATATTAGTGCCATTTTATTCAAAGTAAAGGTTCCACAGAAAAAAAACAGTGACTTTTTGAATTTGTTCTAAAGTGACAAAATAACGAAGAATTTAAAATTTAAAGAAAACCCAGTATTATTAATTTTTGTTATTTGGATAAAGCAATTTTTCAAGAGGATTCCTTAATATGTTCGAAAACCCATTGGAGGGATAGTGTGAAGTACGATATTACAGTGACATTGAATTGTGACTTACTGGAGAGTGTTCTACAAAAAATAGTTATTAAACAACAAGAATTAAAATTTGCAAAAATTTGTACTAGATTTTTTAAAAAGGAAAACCATAAATATATTTTAGTTATATTTATTAAAACAATTTGAAGTGATAATGACGATATCGCCAGGCACGAGCCATGTTCTTCCAACTAAGATTCTTAATCTTGAATTTGTAACAGGTCAATAATTAACTACAAAACGCTCTTTGTAATTTAAAATATTCTTGATTTCGTACCGGCGTTTTTAAGAAATACTCTTCATCATGGTGGATATAAAAAACGAGCCTCCTGCAACCCCCACACCGAAAAAATCCAGGGGAATTTCAGATGAGTACGGTGAAAAATTGGCTTATGCTGTCCGATACGAAGAAAAATGGAACGATGGATCCTCCTAAATTTCAGAAAATGCCGGAAAGTTTTTTGAGAAGTTTGAGGAGAAGATCTTTGCGGGTGAAGAGGAGTAAAAGTTTCGTTTTGCCTGAGAAAAGGAAAAGTGGTAAGATTCTGATATTGTCAAATAAAATTTGATTGTGTTTTTGACCAACATCAATTTATTTATTTTTTGATACAGACTAGGTTTCTTTTTTTTGTGTTGCTTCTTAAGGATGGTACAAACTTTAGTTATAAAAAGTTATGTATGGATTTCTCTTTACTGGATAATTCTGGTGGTTTGTTTATCTTTCTTTGATACTGTAATACTTAAGGCAAGTAAGCAGCTTATTGTTTTTAAAAGATATATGTTTAAGGCAAGAGGGAGAGAGGGGTGTAGGTTGGTAAGATATAATATTTTTTTCTTTTGCAATTAAAGTTGGCTAACTTCATTTATAATTTGGTGTGCAAGCGTAAAGGTGTTGTAAAAAGAAAGCTCAAGCTAGTTTAAAAATATCAAATTTATTAATTAATACGTTATTTCTAAAGTTACGATCAAGGAATTTAAAAAGCATATTTTTTATTACATTCATTATTTTCATTAGTTTTTAATTCAATGTTTGCTTTTTGGTTAATGTTTTTAATAAAAATTATATTAATAAAAAATAATGTAGAGAAATCACTGACCTTCAAAGTTAGAGTATCTATGGGAGGAAGCGATACGATTTTCTATAGCTCTTCTTTGGGTCTGTTATTCGGCAATAATATAGGTACTCTATTTTACACCTTTTTTACGTCAGCGCTCTTATTGAAGGTGTGTTTTGGGACTAGGTGTGTACAAAAAGTGTAAAATAGTGTAAACTATTTCTGAATAACAAGCAGACCTCTTATTTAATGACAGATATATTTTAAAGACAAAAATACTATACTTAACATGAGTATGTTGAGAAGGATAAGTTCTGCAACAAATATTTTTGAAGAACTGTGTAGTGTGGATGTCGTCTTATTTTTTGTTATAAACGGAATTGTATTAATTATTTGAAATAAATTTAAAAATATGTAATGGCACTTCTTATGGCGTTATTGGGGACGAATTATACTGAATAATTCTTCAGAACTAGTGATGAGCAAAGCAAGACCAAGACCAAGACCGGGCTAGTCTTGGTCTTGGTCTTGCAAGCCTGGTCTTGGTCTTGGTCTTGCAAGCCAAAGGAAGGTCTTGGTCTTGGTCTTGGTCTTGGTCTTGCACCACCCGGTCTTGGTCTTGGTCTTGGTCTTGCTGCAAGAGTCTTGCTGGTCTTGCTTTTTTTTGGTAGTAATAATTTAAAGTAAGTAATCTTGAGTAAAACATATTTTTTTAATACTTAAAAATAAATAAAGATGGCGACTATATTTTTTGCATTAAAATTTGAAAATATACCAAATTTAAGCTTACATTTGAATTATTTGATTTAAAAGCATATTTTAAATGTACGGGTTTATTTATTTATAGCGCTTCATTTTTAGTTGAATTAGGAATTATTAAAATTTTCTTTAAAGAAGCATATAAAATTAAAACAAATCTGTGTACTGTGTGAGCAGAAAAAAAAACTTTTAATTTCAACCAGATGTGAAATTTTTGTGAAAATGATTTTTATATGTAAACATTGGTTTCTGATTCAAAAAAAAGTTATTTAGGAATCTTTTCAGTTCATATAAACTTTTTATCTTTAAATTAGTCAAACATTTGCAGTGCAAAGTTGGCACACATACTGTATAAACAATCTGCATGATGGCTCAATAGTGTGTCAAAGCTCTATATCTCCGAAACCGTTCATGATGGTGAAAAACTGAACATACAAAAATTATAGAAAAAAGGGCGTAAAATGTGAAACTATTTTCTATTTCAAAATTTTCCGAAAAATCCACGGACACTCAAGAAAACTCCCTTGTATTGATCCTAAAATAAAAAATATGGCGAAAAATCCATTTAAAAAATCACCACTCGGTATTTTATCCTGGAAATTGTTGAACTGTCATAAAGGAACAATATCAACGTAGATTATTTTTAAATATCAGTTTGCGTCTAAACCGGAAGTCATATTTAAAATTAATTTATATAAAAACTATTCCTATATGACATGAAAATAATATTTTTTATTAATCAATCTCTTTTACATTTATATTTTAGTTTTAAGAAGCAATCTGATGGTGCCACTTCTTACAGTGTGGAACAAAAAGATTTTTTTTCTCTATTGTGGAAATTTTTGATTCACCCTGTAAGTAGCATCACTGGATAACTAATTTAAAAAAAAAACATTAGGAAAATGAAAGAATTTTATTAAAAACTTTTGTATTTATTTTTTCTTGTCGAGAACCGTTTCGGAGATATCGAGCTGTATCGGACCATTAAGTCACAATCTTATTATTTATGACACATGTTATTGAATTTACTCGTTATCGTTGTTAGAAAACTGTATATAAAAAACCAAGTAATCAATTTAATTATTATTTAATTAAAAAACCTGTTAGTTATTAAATAACGCCTTTTTTGGAACTTCTCAACACATTATTTGTCATGTCTGTATGAAATACCTTTGTATATTAAATATAAAAACTAAAATTATAATATTAAAAAAAAGTCGCAGAAGTGCAAGAGTCTTGCAGGTCGGTCTGGGTCTTGCGTAGTCTTGCACTCCTCGGTCTTGGTCTTGGACTTCATACCCCGGTCTTGGTCTTGGTCTTGCAAGGAAAAGGTTTGGTCTTGGTTCTGGTCTTGGTCTTGCTGCAAGACCAAGACCAAGACCGCAAGACCAAGACCGGTCTCGCTAATCACTATTCAGAACAGAGGTTTTGGAAATAAATAAAAAAGTTGGAAGCTTCCTTGTGAGACTGGGACCTTTAATAGGATTTTTCTTTGTATGAAACAAGAACTTTATAAGAGTTGTGTAAGGAGCTGTTTCCAAGACATAGAAACAGTATCTCAAGTAGGGTCTGATTTAGGATACAGAGTGTACATATTAGAGGGGAAATAATTCTTTCAGGCTCCAAGAAAAAATCCAACGTTTTTTAAGGCTACTGTTGTTTTCGAAAGTGGTTGTTCTAGTTTTTTTTATTTTAATTTTAAGATTAAGTGGGCCATTAATATATTTTTTGTGTGAATATTACACAATTATTACAAGATAGTAGTGCCGGAAATAGAATTGTACATAGACAGGATCATAACGCATTGCCTGGCAGGACTATTTTCTACCAACAACAGTATCGATGTCGTCATCTAATAGTAAAACAAGTCTCTAAAAGCAAGTAGAGCAAGTCTCTAAAAGATTGAAATTCTATGACGCATTTAAAAAAAAATAAGGAAATATTTGCTGTGCTATTAACTAATGACGTATTTATATTAAGCTTATATAGATAACTTTAATTTTAAATAGAAAAACTTTATAATTATACCTTATCAATGCAAGAATAAAATAAGCTTATAAAAAACTGATAATTACTTATATTTATAGCCATATTCCCATTAATAACGTCGGTAGTATATTCTTTAATCTATTTTTTTATAAAAAAACAAATAACATTGCAAGTAATAATAGCTTATTTATCAATGAAACGGCGTCATTTAAACACCCGACGGAGTTATCGATAACTAAACATATCGTATGACATTGTGACATTGTGTTAAAAAGTTGCAAGTATAAGTTGGTTACTCACCTTCCCGAAATAATTTTATTTTTCAACCGTCTAGCTTGATTTTTTTTCTTTATCGCCAATATGAATTGGTTTGAATTTTGCAATTTCCGCGTGGTCAGACGAACAACGATACCATGTTACGGGCCAGGATCAAAGAAATTGGACATTGCATCCTTATGACGATGAAAATACAATGAAAAATTTAATTCTAAAAACTTAAAACCAACTACTAACTACATTTATCTTTTTTGATCACTTTCCAAAATTAATAACAAATTAAAATTGAGAGTTTTCTTGTCCGTTATAATCTAGAATTTTTAACAGTTTTAACAGTCGGTGAGTTGTGTGCATATTGATTTAAATTTAATTAAAAAGAAAAAACATGTCTGTCGTTAGCCTACCAAAGTTGTCCGTTCTTTGCTGGAATACAGGAATTAATCTTTTTTTTTTCATCCAACACTTTTATGTAATGTCATATAATGAATTTGATTTTACACTAATAAACTAGCTTGAACTCATCATTCATCATAGGCTCGGCTTCATAGCTGCAAGCATCTCTATCAATGAGCTATTAGGTTAACTGGAGAAAGCATCGATTTGGCATAAGCGTGGCATCATAAACGCACATTATAAGGTTCTGCCTAGCGATGAATGAAACCTCTGTACTCAAACAATAAAATCCACCAAAACCCGGAAAAATGGTTACTACAGATACTATTTTGTCGTAAAGCGTGGCTGCCAAGTATCTTTCTGTTTCATTTACTTGATAGTATATTATGATTAAATTTTACCTAATTTATTCTTAAAATTACATCAAATTAGGCTCTACTATTGTATTTTAAACTGTGGATAATATTTGTTATATTTATTACTATAAAGTATTACACAGAAAAGTAATGATGTCAAAATACTATTTAGGATAGCTACTAATAAAGGCGCGACAACGTGACAACAGTGCATTTTTCGTAAAGGCGTACATCGGCCAACGACTAATAGTCGTTGTACTTCGGCCACCACACATTCAATATGGCGTTTTAGTATAAATCGAGGTATAAATGTTTCTTGTTGCTTTTTGGGTTATTTTTGTGACAATTGTTTTAATTTGAGTTTTGTGTAAGTACTTTTATAAATTAAAATGGTAAGGCAGTGCCAAGTGTGTAAAGTGACGGATATGATTCCTGAATTATCATTTCACAAGTAAGTACAAACTATGCTTGTACTAATACTATAAATTACGTCAGTAGCATCGTGTGCTAATCGTTCACTAGCTAATAAATACACCGGTGATGGGTAAGAATGTTTTATAGAAATAGTTGTTTCTTCCACCAGGAAGCACAGTTATTTACTGTATATTTGAGATTATGATAAATATCTGTTTAACATGCGTCTGTAAAGCACATTGCAATGGTTTCTTCTCCAGTATAAAAACCGCTACATTACTAGCATCCCACAATTCAAGGCTTCCTTTTCTTGCCCGCCGACTGGCAATAGAAAATCTATGGCTTTTTTACAGGTCCTTTTAAGGCTTCTGCTTCAAGGAATTGCCAATTTTTTTTTGTCTTGGAAGAGTCCACGAAGGCATAAAGCCTAAGTACTAATATACTGTGCGTGTTCTAAGTATTTAAAGAGGTAGTTTATTAACAAAGAACTAAAATATTTAAAGATTTAGAGAAAAATGAAAGACCTCTGCCAGCAGTAGGTTGCACAGTCTGGGCACTTTAGGGATAAAGGAACGAACAAAGTGGAAAGTTCGGGGTCTCTTAAGTTGTAAACCGGCATATGAGTGGTATAGTATTTTTCAAGATATAAAAAAGGTCTAAAAGTCTCGACTGCTTCTGAGTGCAGTAAAACCTCAAGCATTTTGGACTATTAGGGTAGGTTAACCTAATTATCGCACCCGACCGTACAGGGTCGTATTTCTACCTGACTGGAATAATATATAAGTATTCATGATGTCCTTTTTGCCCCAGATAATATCTAAACGTATAGGGTAAAGTGCGAACCTGAACTATTTTCACTTCTGTTGGCATGGCCATAAACGATCACTTTCGAGGATTTTTATTGCAGTCGAAGATAATCGATATGTCTAGTCATTTTCTTATATCTTGAAAATACTATATTACGTGTTGCTTTGTAAGAACGTGACAAAAAATAAATTATAATGGCTAATTCTTCGAAGCAGAACCGGTAAAAAACCTATAAAAGAGCGACAGACCCATTACAGCTTGTCGGTTTCAAGAGAAATGAGCTTTCAGTAAACGTGTGGTCAACAATAATTTCTCCCCTGGCAGCACCCAGTACTGCCAACTAAGCGACACGTAGTGCCATTCTTATGCATCCCTTTACAGTTTATCTGAAGAGGCCACATTCCAGTTAGTTTTTTTCTTTATCCCTGAAGTGTCTGGACTGTGGAACCTATTGCCTGCAAAAGCTTTCCCTTGTTTCAAATCACCCAATCTTTACGTGCCATAGTTAATCAA
>JAHBCN010008598.1:0-38399 GCA_019359885.1 Listronotus oregonensis | reverse complement strand
GCACGTTAATTTTGAATTTGTTTTAAAAGGGCCCACCGCCCATCGTACAGAAGGAAGTGGAATCATAATCCTGAAAAATATGGTCACACAAGGGCAACAAATATTTTCTACCAACAGCTCTCGAATATATAAGATCAGGTTTATAATATTAATAAACCATAGAAAGTCATCTGCGATTCTGACATATATCCAAGGGAACTTCTGCATCACTTTCCACTTTGGTACACCGATGGTTCAAAGACAGATGTGAGAGTGCCCTACAGCTTTTCCTCAGATAAGCAAGTCACGGTATACCAGGCAGAAATATATGCTATTAAAGCATATGCAAAAGAATGTGAGAGAGAAATATCTTAACCAAAAATGGTTTTTGAGAAGTTAAGCGCCAGAATTGAATTATTTTTGGGATGCCGAACGACCAAAAAAAAATGCGGGAAAAACCGTAAAACCCCCGGGTTTCTCCCGGAAAAAAACCAAAAAAGAGTAAAGCAGCAAGAGCCGGCTCATCTAGAAATCACATCTGACCAGAGCCATTCCTCATACTAAAACAGGTGATGAAAACAACAGACGGTCTCTAAAACATCTGGATCATTGGCATGCATTACCTGGTCAAAGATATGCAAAGTCAAAGCTAGGCGACCCTTTCACGTGCACTTACTTAAAACACGTAGTAGGACTTCTGACAGGCCACTATCATCTAAAGCAGGGGTCTCCAAACTTTCCAGCCTTAGGGCCATACTGATTACTCCAGTAAGTTTCGAGGGCCAAAACCATATTATCATTGTTCCCGGTGGTAAGAAGGAAATAGTCCACTGATAAAAAAAAAGCCCGAAAAAAGTACAAATTTTTTAAAAAAAGGTGCAAATCGGACTAAAGTCCGCAAAACGGCAACACGCATATTATTAATTTTCCTGTCATTATCTGTAATTTCGTTAGTCAGAGAACGAGCCTGAGGAGTAACGTGACACGACATCTGGTGGACACAAGCGGAAATAGGTAGTACCTTCTATCGCTAACAGATGGCGCTAATAGCACGTACAGAATAATCTCGTTGGTTCGAGAAATTTTGGTGTCTTCCACTCACTTCTAGATGGCAGTAATTGGAATAAAAAAGGGCTAGTGGCGCAACCACAAGTCAGTTCCTATGACACTTTTTAAATAAAATATTGCATACCTCCTTAAAACGTGTTTGTGCGTGTTTAAGTTTAAGACATCTTTATAACAGTATTTTGAGAATTGTTGTTTTGTGTGTGACTTAGTAGTATGGAAAAGAACGAAAAATTGATAGTGAATGCAGAAAATTCAAAGATCAGTGGAACATTCAGTATTTCGTAATTGAGTCCAGAACAAGGCGCTTGTTTGATTTGCATGAAAGCATAGGTTCTCAAAGAATAAACATTAAACGTCATTATGAAACAAAACATTTTCAAAATTACTCAAAATATACAGGAAGTTTGGGACAAAAAATTCGAAGCTATGCAGCGGGATTGAAATCGCAGCAATCTTCATTTACAAAACTCAAAACTGAACAAGAGGCTGCAACTCGTGCCAGTTTGTGTAGCTCTTGAAATTGCAAAACGTGGAAAACCATTCACCGATGGAGAAATGAAAAAAGAATGCATAATTGCAGTAGCCAAAAAAATGTGCCCTGAAAAGGTAAATTTATTAAAAACGTCAGTATGTCAGCAAACACGTGGTCAAGGTAGAAAACATCGCTGAAAATATTTTCCTCAACTGTTCGACAAAAAAGGACTTTTGAGTGGTTTTTTTGGTTGGATGAGTCAACGGGGGTGGGTCAGTACACGAAAAATTTTTATATGTATATTTCATGGCACAACTACTGGTACAGATATTTTTAAAGGAGTTAAATGGCCATTAATCAAAGAACCTTCGATGGAAAAACTTGAAATGTATTACAACTGATGGAGGCAAAAACTTGAGTGGAAAGATAAAGGAGTGGTCGCTCTTGTGTCAAAAGGTGTAAAAAAAGAGGGGGTTTTAAAACCATTAGTCTTACATTGTATCATTCATCAACAGTCTTTGTGCGGAAAATGTTTTGATATGTCTGACTTCTGAAACCAGTCATATCAACTGTTTTAAATTTTTCAGATCTTTTTTGGGTGAATCACCGACAATTCCGACAATTTATTGAAGAATTGGGAAACTGACTTACCTTACATTGCCGTACGCTGGCTTAGTTGTGGGAAATCCTTACGCTTTTTTGAACTTCGAGCAGTGATCGAAATTTTTTTAATGAAAAGACGCCCTCTTTTTGAATTACAAAACAACGCATGGCTGTGGTTGCATTCTATGTTGATTTGACAAAAAAATTTAACGAACTGAATTTGGGATTGCAAGGGAAAACCAGCATCTTCCTGATTTATACACTAATATCAAATCATTCCGGAAGAAATTGAGATGTTTCAACACACTACGAATAAAGTTTTTACATGTTAAAACATGTGAAATATTCAGCTACACTACTGAGACTGAGTTTCCTATCGATTTTGAACAAACTTTAGTGCTTTGAAGATAAATTTTGATACTCGTTTCTCGGCTTTGTCCATTGCGAATCAAATTAAGATTTTTTTGAATCCTTTTGATACTGACATTGAAACCCTAGCCCCGGAACTTCAAATGGAAATGATTGATCTACAATGCAGGGATATAATTAAGAACAAATATCAAAACTCATCTTTGTTGGAATTTTATAAGAGTCTTCCACTGACACAATTTGATAATTTGCATAAATTTGCTCGTGGTCTGTTTTCTGTTTTTGGTACTACTTATTTGTGTGAAAAAACCTTCTCCAAAATGAAGTACAAAAAAAATTTGACGATCGAAATTAACTGATGAGCATCTTAAATCTCTTTTAATAATTGGTACAAGTAAAATTAGTCCACAACTAAAACTATTGTGGGGGAAAATCTCAATTACATAAATCTCATTAGTTTTCAAAGTCATTATGTTTGTTATAATTATTGATTATTTAAAAATATAAAATGTTAGTTGGGGTTTATTTCAATAATTTGTTAGTTATTATATACTAAAAATTTAAAATTTTACATATTATACATGTCTTTACTCATTTTAATTCTGTGTTTCTTTATCCCCAATTATCACAAAAAAAATAACAATAACCCACAAGAATGTTTTGAGTTAGCGGAGTTAGCCCATGACCATATCAAGAGATGTCATATTAATAATTATTCAACATAAAATTAGAATACCCCGAAACTAAATTTAATTTGCTATAAAATTTTTTTCCCAAAAGGGTTTTCAAGTTGTAGCTCTCCGCGGGCCGGAAAAATCTGTCCGCGGGCCGGTGTGGCCCTGGGGCCCCAAATTTGGAGACCCCTGATCTAAAAAACACTTGAGAATATGGGCATGCATAACGGTCCAAGAACATGCGGGCTTTGCAAGGAGGAGAAGGAAACAGCCTCACACATAAATTACGACTACAATGCATTATCGCAAGGAAGATATATACTGTATATGGTCAGCCCGCGTGTTACATTCGAAAATACGAACGGCCTCCCGAATGGCGATGCCGCGTATTACTTACCTCCATGCGCGCGGGAACATAATTAGCAAATAAAAACTTTTTAAAAATTTTTAAACGATTATTTTTCGGCTCCAGCTCTCCGTCTAATACTTTCTTGTTCAACGTTTTACATTTTAATTTTAATGTTTGTAGCTCTGTTATAAAATGTTGTATTTTTTATAATAAAAAAATATATATGTACAAAGGGCCTATTATATAGCTTTTATGAAAATTTTATACATGAGAGAAATAACAATCTATTTTTTGTAGCCACAAACAGAAGCTCCTCTAAACCAGGACGGTTCTGAATCAGACCCTAACGTAGCAATAGCGAACGCAGTGGCTGGAGGAGGAAGATTTTTCTACCTTCAACATCCTGATGGAAGGTTGCAGAAGGTCGTTTTACAGAAAACTCAGGAAGCAAACAGCAAACCTGAGGAGTACGTCGCAAATTATTATTTTCAGAATATTCAGGCACTTCCTAGTGTAGCATATGCACCTTTAATAAGCGTAGGGAATTGGAAATAACAAAAGTGAAATTCTTGGCCAAAATCTTTACAATGAACATCCTTATTCATTGTTGTATACAAGGTGTTTTCTAATTGAGTCTCAATATAAAAGGGGTCGATTTTTGGGTCCATTTTAAGAAGAAAACTTCATATGAACGTATGTCCTAAACGTCTTAACGTTTAAGATACAGGGTGGGAAAATTTTCAAAACTAAACCATTTATTATTAATATAATATATTACATATTATGTAATACCACTTTAGATATTGAGTGTACTACATTTTTTAAAATTTTCACCAGTGGCGTTCGTACGGAATTTGACCTGCGTATTTTGGCAGACATTGATGGTGCGCCACTGATTTCTCTTAAACTAAACATTATTTTTGAAATCCCGAATCATTTCAAAGCAAAGCTAATCACTTGATTTTTTTCAATCCGATGCGCGCTTTTCGCTTAAAAAAATAAAAACCGTTTCTTTGCATGACCATAAAAATATCGGTATCGGTATATATGAAGTTTTTTTTTTCAAAATGGACCCAAAATTGCCCCCTTAAATATTGACATTCAATAAGAAAACACCCTGTATAGTAACTGAAATATATTTTTTAATATTCCAGAAATCCAGTTGTAAAGGATGAAATTGAAAGGGAAAAATTGGGAATAAAAAGTTGATGATGGCAATTCAAAAGACAAAACGTGGTGTGTAAATCTAATTACAGTTTCGTGTAAAAAACAGAAAAAGTAGCAATGAGACTGTAAAATTTATTTTGTTATATTTATTTTAATAGCGTCATAAAAAAATAAAATCGCGGATATTCGTTTTTTTTTCCAAAAATGTTCGGAAGTATTCAAAATTTTTAAAATTTTAAGGTGGCATTTAATCCACTTAATCCTCAATCTTTCAAGTTTTGAGAAACCCCAAAAATGGACAATTTGGGACACCCGGTACATGTCGAATATTTTGTCACTTGCACGTGATTGCTGTTATGGTAGCAAATTTGACATAAAATGTCAAAAAATGATGTTGAGTTAAAAAAATAAAAAAATTATGAGACTAAACTGTAAAAAATTAGGTTTTAGGATTATTTGCTAATTTTCAAAGAAAAACATTAACATTCAAGAAATTGTGATTTTTGTGACATACTGTACTCAAATTATAATTTTTTTCTTTTTGTTAGGTACTAGAAATTATTTGATTAGCAACTACTATATGATTTAAATAAAAACAAATAAATTTCTTTTTATTATTAAGAAGAGAAAAAAATACTCTAGACTTGATACCATACTTTCAATGCCCCGTACACAGGGTATCGATTTTTTTGGGTCTCCTGACTGTTATATGCCTTAAAAAATGTATTTGTAAATATTGTAAATTAAAATTTTTTCTTAAATATATAATTATTTTTCTAGACCCGACCCATATAAATAATTGGTAAGGCCGTCTTCAATGCTTATTAAGTATTGTGTGTAAATGATATATTATTATATTTGACACTTAAGAAGAATATAAGTTATTTTTAAAACAGAATACCTACATGCCTTTTTTTCAATTACAAAAAACTCGAATTTTCTATTTGTCTTGTATAAACCTTCCAATGCATTACAACCATAAAAATGTTTATTAAATTTAATGC
Organism: Listronotus oregonensis; assembly: GCA_019359885.1. Lineage (NCBI taxonomy): Eukaryota > Metazoa > Arthropoda > Insecta > Coleoptera > Curculionidae > Listronotus > Listronotus oregonensis. The sequence goes on along the minus strand of JAHBCN010008598.1, from coordinate 32,714 downwards.
ATGGATAGATTCAAAAAAATTATTATAACTTTATCTTGACAAAAATTGTATCTTGATTGTATGTAAAAATCCATTCATGTTAGCATGGAAGGAGCAACACTGTTTATCGTTAATAACTTTAAGTAAAATTTACACTGACTATTTCACTAGAGTGTTTTACACTGGCAAAGTGTCATAGCAACGACCTGTTTTCTACTGGCAAAACTCTTACCTGCACTTACCTAGACAAAACCAACATGATGTTTTCTCAGTGACAAAATTGTTAGTATGACCAGTCTGTCAATAAACACCGTCTTTCTAGTTAAAATTTCGCTCGTTTTCTCGTGAAATAGTCTTGCAAATATCATTCCAGAAAAAAATTTCTGGGCAAAATATTTCCCTTGTTTTATTCAAGTTTGTTGCTTTTATGGTAATTTCCTTTATGACATTTTTTACAAAACCACTTGCCTGATGGCTCGTGGTTTTCTTTGTTGGTTGTCTCTTTATATAAAAATTACAAAAAAAGGTTTTGTTTTATTTAAACAAAAAATATTTTTATTATAGAACAGAATGTACAGTTACAGTTTTACCTATTACCAAAAAACTTAACACAAAACATCATTTAGTGAAGTAGAGAAAAATGGAGTAGGAAAACTAATCTTGTACTTTTACATAAACAACCCTCAAATGCTGAGTCATTTCAGTATTAACTGTCTTCATATTAACTGTCTGAACTAGCTTTTCATCCCATTAACTCCAGAGTTCTTTCTATACCAGTAACTTTGGATCTTTTGCAAAACTCATTCTTAAAAATGCCCGTAATTTTTATGTATATTCATGATAAGTGTTCCCTCTTCAACAGATGTCAAACCAAAATTGTGAGCTACCAGAAAAGCTAGATTTTTGGTCCCTATAAATTTAAAATGTTATAATTACCCTAAAGATTTTTAATCACTTAAAATGGGTTCCTAAATATTGTTAAAATAATTGATATTACGTCCATTTTATGACCCAATAAATCACGATAACTAACCAAAACTAACTAGGAAGGATATTTGTAGTTAGGTTATCTTAAAAGAGGAAATACCTTTTAAAATAACTCAAGATTGTAATTCACCCTACTTATCTAAATGTCCCTAAAGACCAAAAAATTATGTTCCTTTTAAATGGGTGCCTTTTCTTCTTACCGGGCTGTATTCTTAAAAATCCACTCTCCAAATGCATGGGGGATTTCTTAACTGGATGCCAAGTAACAGATTGATAATTTAATAAAGGCTGCCCAAACGAATGAAACGTAATTTCTTCACAGTATGTAAAAGGGGCTATGGTTGGATAAGTGCCTTCGGCTGAAATGGATTTCCATTTGCCTATTAGCCATTGTAATGGCTTGACAGCGTCGTTTGGAGGTGAGGAGGTCCAGTTTTGCAGCAAAGGGCATGAATCCCCAGACATATTTAACAATAAAATTTAAAAACTGTAGTTTGAGAGCCTAATTAATTCACCCCCGGTTTACTTCTTTGAGGTAAGTCAATCGTCAGCTTGCAACACCACATCAGGCCTAGTAAGAGATCAAGCAACCCTTTGGCATTGTTTCCACCCTCACGTAAGTTTAGTTAGTAATACGTTTTTTCAAATTTTAAGTTGTCTTTTAAAAAACATATGGATTTAGGCCTGTTTATAGAGTTTACACATCACAAACTCCACCTTTTTTCTCTTGCTCGCTTCTCCCGGGACAAGCAGCAAGGCTGTCTCTACATATAGCCAAGACTCCAATCAACCATTAGTTTGGTTGGTAAATCATGACGTCATTGTGCATAGCCATCACCCTGGATGAGGTAAGACCAAGGGTGGAAAACTTTAAAACCCTTGAGGTAAGACAACAAAACGGGAAGTTCGTTTAAGCGCTTGGGGCATTCCGAATGCTAACGCTGCGTTATCATCGGGCGAATACCCCGAGCACGCCCGATTTTCTGTGTCAAATTAGATGCGACAGATTAACTCAAATGACGCTATTGTCACCTGTTGATAATTGTTCAAAATTTTTTGTATTCTAAATTTTGTACTATGCTTTTGTGTGTTTATTTGTGTTTTTTGATGTTAATTTGAAAATGTATTGCTAAAAACCCACGATTAACCACATTCGTAAATAAATGTTAGGTTAGGTTACATTCCTGTCATTCCCCTGCCCTTATGGATCAAGGAGAGACCCGCGACCAATTAATGGCATCCTTCTTCGGGGCTAAGGCTGTGTTCCTATAATCTAATGTTTTTTCGTTTTTGATTTGTGCACGAGGTTTTTTTCAATAGCGGAAGATTGATGGGCACGCAGCGAAACGTCGAAGAAAACGGGTTATGCGTAATTGCGTAGAGTAACAGTCATTGGCTTGACTGTAATTAATTAGTCCCTTGCATTGATTTAAAATTAATTTTAAATTTCTGGGGGCTTTAAACCGACATCTAAATTTTCACCGACGAAGCCCTGGAAAGCTCTTTCTAGAATGGAAGTGCTGAGAATGAAACCTCTAAGGACCACAGCCAAAAACAAAAAAAAATAAAATCTACATCTGTCATCTGTCAAGTCGATATTTTCAATATTTTTGGTGTTTTGTTTGTTTTCTCTAAATTATATTTAATTTTTACATTAATAGAATTGTGTAAAAAATCTTATCCTCAGAATGTCTGAAAACCAAAATTGATCTGGGAGTGCTCGAAGAAGACGATGAATTCGAAAGAATTTCCGTAGAAGGTGAGAGTTGATTTGATTAGATAATTGAGATGAGTTGCTATTTTAATTCATTCTTGTTTTTCTTTATTTTTTAAAAATATTTAGTATATTCTTTAAATAAGAGGTACTTTTTAAATACCATTTTATTTTTAGATTGGACTGGAAAGGAAAAAGACGACCAAGACATCAGCGTTTGGGAGGACAACTGGGAAGATGACAATATTGAGGATGATTTTAATAAACAGTTAAGGTAATCTAAATAAATTAAATAAGATCGTCGCTAAAGTAATACTATATTTTTTAAACAATTTAGATATCACCTAACTTAGTTTATTAAAGTGAAATTCGGATTTGTTAAACTTTAACATCTTTTTTAAAACAATATTTTGATACAATTTTTTCTTTCACTTATTTGTTACACCATATTGTAATTTGTGTATTTTTATTTAATCCTAATGCTTTAAAGCTACTACTACTTAGCCTAAAAACATAATGTTTTTTCAAACTTTAATTTTATTTTTCTCTGTAAAAATGCCTTTTTTCAGATTTTTCCTTTAGAAATTTACTAAACAAAATGTGCTCTTTTTGTCTGTATTTTTTTTTTTACTCGATGGATGACAACGGACCCGATTAATTCTAAATGATAGTTCAGGTTTTACATCACTAGTTTTGCATAATATCAAATCTGAGACAAGGAAATGAGTAAAGGATACATTTACTTGATACTAAAATGATATGTGCACTTTTTTTTCCTAAATTTAATATTGTTTATCTTTATAAGCTTGACAAAGCTGTGCAAACATAAACAAATTAAAATTTTATTTTTTAGGGCTCAGTTGGAAAAGCAGAAAACTAAACCTCCAGCAAAATAGATATGTAACGTACTTTAAGATGTGTTAATTATATTAAAGTAATATTTAATTTAGGAATTATTGTATCTTTTTAATTAAGCAAAAATTAAATGCCTCTTTTTGTATAAAATGTTTTTTTTACATACATTACCTAGTTAATTTCAAAACCTGTTTATGTTTTTGATTATAAATTTAAGCATTAAAATTCTATTTACCTTTTAATTTAAGGAAGAAAAACTCTAGTGTCTTTAGATGACCTAGGTATAAGATAATGCTTTTAAAAGTAATTTCCAATATAAGTAGGTTTAAACTATGGTCTTTTATGAGCTAGTGGTAAAGTTCTTTTAACAAAAAAACATTAATATTCTTTGCCCTGCTATTCATAAGATCAGTGAAGTTAAATGTCGCATGTGGCTAGTAGTATGAAGGGTATAGTCTGTCTCAAAGTATACCGTGTTAGCTATTGCCTTAATTTATGGATTATACTTACCGACAGCAATAAAACTGCATATCGGTAGGTATTAAAGGACAGAACATAAGGGACAGACTTTAATAATAAAAAGATTTATAATTTATTGTTTATTTAGGTAAGTATAATCTTAAAATTACATTAAGAGATTAAATACATGCAAAGTTTTAATAAATTTATAATTGCATTATCTATACATAATTACATTTTTAATCTAAATATCTAAATCTAATTCTTGAGTCATCATTGAGATTAATTACAATAGGATTTATGTTGTTTTGGATAGAAATGTAAGAGTCCTCAATTTTTATAATGTGCTGTAGTGAATTTTTCCAGCTCTCAACTGGTATGTTAGTAATTACATTTTTTATCAAATTTATGACACTGGGACTTAAAGTAGGTGTAACATTTTCTGCTCTGATCTTTGATTTTACTTGGTTCCGCAAATGCTCTATGGGGTTAAACATACAGTGATACGGAGGAAGCCGTAAGACAGTATGCCCAGCCTGTTCAGCCAAATTATCACATACATATTGTTTTTTAATTGCATATGAATTTAGGACTTTCAAAAGATGCGTTTTTTGTAACTGAATTTAAAATAAATATAATTTTCTCACAAATATTCCTGGATTTCAGTTTTAAACTTGATGAAGCTGGTGCTTTGTGTAGCAGACGGCTGTGGTAGCTTGCGTTATCCATGACAATAACACTGTTATTTGAAATATTTTTTAAAAGATAATTTTGAAACCAGTTTTCAAAAACTTCTGCACTTGTATCCTCATGATAATCCAAGCTAGAATCCTTAATATTCTTTGCAGACAACAGCAAGCAGTTTGGGACAAATCCGTTTTCTGAACCAGCGTGTATTATGGTAATGCGTTTTTCTTTATTTAAAGGTGCTTTCGTCTGACAGTTTTGACTGGAATTAACCCATCCTTTGGATACTGTGTCGTGTGTATCGAACCATGTTTCATCAAGGTAAATTATGGATCTGTTTTCTACCTATATCTTTTAATTTCTTGAAGGTAATTAAATCTCCAAGTGCGTAATCTGTGCGATTCCATTACTACCTGTCTTTTGTCTATTTTGCGGTATTTAAATCCCATTTTACAAACAACTCTATGGAGGGTGTCACGGCTAATATTTATATTGGTTTGTCTTGTCTAGCTTCTTTTCAGTTTATCCAAGGTAGGAATAACTCCGCTTTCATAAAGACAATATATTTTCCTTCTTATTAGGTCCTGATCACTATTGTCTATACGGTGAGATTGAAAATCACTACGTTTTTTTCTTTTGTTCAATTCTTTACTAATAATAATATCCCTTATCGATGATATTGGAGTTTTTGTAAGTAGACAGGTTTCTTTTAAAGCTTCTTGTTTAATTAGACCTCTACTGATTAAAGTTTCATACACATTTTTCACAACCTGTTTTGCATTTAATGACAAATGATTTCGACGCGACATAGTTATATTCTCGTAAAACAACTTTTTCGAAATGCACAGTAAAAACGGTTTTTCAACACTGCCACTAAAATATTAGCCAAAATATTTATATGCCTAATGGTTAATATTCAAGAAATACCTGGCCCACCCCTGCCCTTATGAACAAATGGGTTTACCCAATAACAATAGGTAATAAAATCGTTAAAGGTTTATTGGGATATGGTCTCTTAAAAGCCATAATGATATACTTTGAGACAGACTATAACTATCAATGAAACTGTAGCTTTTGCTTGAGTTACATTACCCAGATGTTAATAGGGTAGAATTTATTTGTATAATGTCCCTGAAGTGCAATATCTACACATTATTGTATTTGGCTATTAATGAGTGAGTTGGGAAATAATGTAGGCCTGGAAAACCTTGCACCAATGGTACTTAGGCATCAAACAAGGCTTTGGGGATTGCCTCAAAATAAAAAAATAGATATTTAGGAACCTCAGTATGTTGCAATTAAAAACTCTTCTGCAATCTTTGGGAGACCCAAAAGTAGTGTTTTTAAAAATTAGGGCAGGGCTTATCCAGTAAAAACAACTGGAATAAACCTAAGAGAAAATGTCTGAAAGGCAATAATTTTAAAAACAAATTTTCTTAAAAGTATTCAGAAGTTAACGGGGGACTTTTGATACTCCTTGTCTAATGCTTTTCTTAATTGGTAAAATTTTATTAAAACCTGTCCAATGTATTAATTTAATTAAATTGAATATTAAACTAAATACTGTTCTGTTTTTTTTTTATTAAACGCCATTTTGTATTACAGTAATAATATGAATATTTTTTTAATATCTAAAATCTACATATAATCCGTATCAAATCGTTCAGATTCAGTTCTGGCACCCACAGCACAGACAAAAGGGCTTGAATACTCCTTTCTTCACCACTTCCATAAATGTAACCATTTGCCTGAAAAAATTCAAATTAAGAGGTGATTTCTCATTAAAAAATATAAAAAGAAGCTTACATGAGTAAGTCTCCGTAAATGCATATTTTTTAAGATACAGGGTATAAAAGTTTGGTTTTAATTGTTTTTCTCGAAAACGAAGCAAGATATAAAAAAATATTAAGGAACAAAAAAGTTCCAGTATTAGTTGCGTAATCTAAAAAAAATCTGCAAAAAAAATCCAGTGGCGTCTTTCACAATTATTTTCATTATGCGAGACTAATGGACTTAATTTTATTTTAATTAGGCTTAAATTAGACCCTTATTAATAGAACTAACACTGACAAATTTCAAGAAAACCAGCCATAGGGTATTTAAGGTAATTAAAATAAACTGTTTTTTTAGAGTTTAACACCCTGTACCTTAAAAACTATGCATTTTCAGAGCTATATTTATAAAAACTTTCACATCTTAAAATTTGGCTGTGCATTTTTTGAACACCCTATATAATAATTTAATTCTCATAAATTCAAAGCTTATTGAACCTATAAAACCAATATTACAAAAATCTTACTTTATCAATAGCCCCTTTTAACTCCAACAAATTCTTATCTGAATTGACATTTAACGGGACAAAAGAAACCAAACTATAATCTTGAATAAGTCCAACTATTGCAGCATTCATTTTCTTAAATTTCTTGGTAAAGGGGCCATCATTTAGAAGCTCAAGAAGATATTCTAGATCTAGGACGTCTGTATAGAAATCTATACCAAAATCTAGTTTGGATGAGTTCTTTTTAAGTAAATCTGCCTAAAAAAAAGGTATGTATACTGAATATATTAATATTAAGCATATTTATCAATAACACTGCTAAAAAATAGTATTATAACAATCTTACAATACCAAATAACAATTTAAAATAAAATAAAATAAATCTACACACTAATGAAATAAATTCTATAAAACTAGCTTTAAAGTCCTATAAAAAATATTTGTTTAGTTGATAGATGTATTTGCTATTTTAAAACATTTTCGAAGTTTTATTAGGCAGGTTTTAAAAAGTAAGTGGTTAACTTGTCAAAATTATATTTAAAAACCATCTAGAATCTGTCCACTGTCATTTTCAATTGACATAAGCAAAAAAATGAAACATTTTTCCCATTGGTCAGTTGTGTTTGTAACCATGGTTACTAAATTCTTGGACCTGGATCCATTTTTTTAAGTTGTTTTTGCTTTTGTCAATCTCAAATTAGATTGGACAGATTTTAGTTTTTACCTTGCTAAGAACATTGACATGTGGTAAAGCAATCTGCATCATGGTAGATAATGACAGCAGTAATGTTGAAATAAATTTAGGGGGATCAGAACAATAATGTGAGTCAACTAAATGCACCGCGCACAGGTGGTAGCTGAGCTTTTCAAGCTTGGCAAAGATTTTTTTAATGGATTCGTGGTGGGTGTAGAGTTCAACTTGACCTGGCATATCGAAAATCAGGTAACTGTCCTTAATTTGTGCTAGTTGACTTAATAGCCAATCAAAGTTTTCTTCTAGGTACTCCATGCAGTACATAAGAGCTCCATTTGGACCTTAAAATAGAATAACATATTTAAAATATTCGTCAAAATTATTATTGATTAAAAAATCTTATAATACATTTTTTTCTAATTAAATTTAGTTTAAATAATAATTAGTTTTTGAAATTATTGCTTACCCAAATTGCAATTTTGCATAACATCTTCAACAGTTACAAGCTGCATAATATCAATTTTGGGCACATACAACATATTTTCATTGGCAGGATCCAAATTTACAACTGCTACTTTTCGATTTAGCTTTTCTTTGTAAAATTTAAAAACTTTTCCACAATAAGTTGTCTTGCCACTTCCAGGAGGCCCTATTACAACTTGTCCAAAGTAACTTTCTGTTACTCTTGCTCTTTTAACTAGAGACATTGTTTTTGTTTACTTATTATCTCAGTTTTTTAGTTTAGTTATTTAAAAATCCACATAAGATAAACGGTTCTGGTTACTAATTATATTGCCTTATAATTATTGATCGCTTCAACAATTAGCTTTAATGTTTGCACTTTATAATCTTTTAACGTCAGACTTACTAATAATGGTTTTTTAATTTTTAACTCTTGAGCAATGTACCTGATTCCCGCCTCTATTTCAATATTGTCTCCTCCGAGCAAGGTACGCAAATTATAAACTGGTTCAGTATCAATAACTCCGTTATCCACTCGTTCTGTCTGAATTGAATACAGATTACCTATTTTTCCAAATTGAGTGATAATATACGTTATGTTGTTTTGGAAGTAGCAAATAATAAATTCGGTATGGTTATTTCCGATTATTGCAGCAAAATTTTCAATGTTTGTGGGTATTTGGTTGTTGATATTTAATGAACTGATTGAGTCAGCAAGATCCATTATACATTTTTTGTATTCAAAAAGTTGCAAACACCTTCTTGAAAAAAAAGGAATCTGATTTTTTCGAAAGAAACACTATTTTTCTGCAAAAGTACACCAAATAATTAACAGAAAACACGAAAAAGAAAATAAATAAACTTTGAGGTTAGGTTGTGATAATCAATTCTTTTTTCTTTCTTACTTTGTTTTTGGCTCGGGTCCCTACAGGTCCAATTCGTCAGCGCTCTCTTTTCCAGACAAAGAGCTTTCCAGGGCTTTGTCGGTGAAAACTGGATGTCCGGCTCGAAGCCCTCAAAAATGTCAAATTTACTTGAAATTTAATTTTATTTCAATGCAAAGCACAAATTAATGGCAATCCAGCCAAGAACTGCTACTGGTATCGCGCATATCCAGTTGCTGTCAGTTCTAATGTTACCCACTGCACAAGCATCCATTCTCTGCCATTGAAAAAAACAGAAAAAACATCAGTTTGGACTCTTCGCACACAGAGCCTAACCCAAAAAGAAGGTTTCTATTAAATGGCGTGAGTCTCTCCTTGATCCCCAAGGGTTAAAAATTAGTTGATAGGACACCGCCAACCGCCCATCCCGAAAAAAGATATGTAGCTTTTTATCGCCTGACTTCACTTTTCTTAGGCCAAACAGAAACTCATATTCATCAAATTTTGGCGACATACCGCGTTGAACATTGTTGTGATATTATATACGGTTGTATTTTCGCGAAAATGCAGGTAACTGTAGGAAGATCTTTATGACGTCAGTATCTTCATTACTTTGTACCAAGTATGCTACCTTAAATGCCACTAGTCAGGTTAAGGAGAGTATAATGAGATTATGTCAAATTTAAATATTAAAATAATAGGATTCGCGCTATTTCTATTGTTTTGGTTCTTTGTGATTTTTGTACTGGTTTACAATCCATTTGGATTCAGATTTTATTGTCTATTGGTTAATTCCAAAATGAATAAAAGTGAATTATATTTACAAATCATAAGAAATAATGTACTTTTTGTGTGACTTGGAAAAGCCAAAATATCTGATATAATAAAAGTTTCGTTTATATATCATCTTTCGACTATTTCTAACTCTCAAAGACCTTACATTTAAATTTAAACTTAAAAGTGTATTAAACCAAGTAGTAAGTTGACATACGTAAACCGTTTCGTTTTTGCGAGGATAAGCGGGTAAAACACGGTTAGAATGGTGGAGGAAAGAACTGCTATCAACCAGTAGTTAAAAGCGGTAAGTCGCGAAAAAATCCTTATTTTGATTATCAATTGTCCTGTTTAATTTAGACAACCAGATATACTTAGCAAACAATTGTTGGTTGGTGCACAAATATATTATTATTGTTGTATTGGGAACGTACAAAAATGCATCTATGGTTAGACATTTTTTGCACTAGTGATCAGAAAAAATCTATTATGTAGTATCCAAATTTTTTTATTAATTAAAAAAAAAATTATAAGTGTGCTACATTTTAAAATACTTATCAGTTTTAAGGCAGTAGTTTTTGAACCTACAAGAATATAAAGAGAAAATTAGTAAAAATATAAAGGGAATATCAAAAAGGATTACCTGCTCATTTCAGAAGTAATTATTGAATTCATGACTCTGGGTTTAAACCAATTTTCCTCTGTTGACAAATTTTGTAAAACTGGGTCATTTATCCACCATCCACAATTCATGGAATTTACACCTGGATATTTATACATGTCTGTTGGACCTAAAAAATCATACAGCCTAATAAAAGAAAATAGTCTTCTCTTGACAAAATGGCGAAGGAAATTAAGGTTGTGTTGTGTGTAGTTTAGGAAAGGCGCCTAAAAACTAGAGCATATTAATACCAACGAGTTTCCATAGATGCTTTTTACGCATTCTAATTAATCTGTCATAAGATCCGTAAGCGTATCCATTAGCCGTACCAACGTAGCAATCAAGTTCTTTGATTTTTTCTGAGAAGCTTCTTTTATCTCCTAGAAAATATAAAAATTAATTGATGTTAATACTTTGCAACATAAAACGCCAGAGTAAAATGCATTTATAGTACAGTTTTAGCACAAAACTAACCAAAATTAGAACAAAAGTTAGCCTTTCTCTGTTTTTTATATAAAAAAAAAACTTTTTAAAACAGCCATTTTCAGGATAGGAAAATGTATCACGCCAGGCGTTCATAGTTCTACGGATGTAATGTTTGAAGCCATCTTTTCTTACTCCTTGTTAAGTGTTTATGGCAATCGAAGATATAAAAGTTGTAGATTAAATTTGTAGTTTAATATTCCGTCTACTATATTCAAATCGAACAATTACAGTTACTACGTTAATCGTCCAAAATATCACTGCAAAATATTTAAACTGCGATTTTGAAAAAACCAACACATAGGACAGCGTCCAACTTTAGCCCGTTTAAACAACATGTTATGAATAATCATTTTTCCAGAGATCAACGTTTTAACTTTAAAAAAGTCCAAGTAATAAATTTTTTAAAAGTTTTCAATTTTAGAGGATTGTCAACTTTTCTCTACGAAAAATGCACTTATAAGGATTAGAAAAACCATTTGGTTTGTTTTTAGATTCTTTACAAAGGTCTTGTTAACAGCATGGCAAATAAATTATAATAAAATTAAAATGTTTCACTCTAAAAGAAAAAAATGCCATTTTAACAGTTTTTTTTTTCATATGAAAAACAGAGCAATGCTAATTTTTTTTCTATAAACCTTTTTTTAAAAGATGGTACTGATGGCTTACTGTTAAGTTTTATTTACCAAAACAGCTTCTATTTTGCTTTTTAAACTGTACCATTAACATTTATTTCAAGAGCCTCAAAAGTCATGTATGTGTCATATACAGTATGTCCACGAAAAGGTGTTGAATAGGAAAAGCTTCTTTATTTTTAATTTTATCAAAAAAAGCTACTCTTGAAAAAAACTTTTGCTACTTTTAAAAGTAAGATTGGGATAGAAACATTTAACAAATTTTATACGTGTTGTCAAGAAAATTAAAAAAACTTTAAATGGTTCAAGAGTAAAGTGCATTTATTCAGAAAATTGAAAAAACTTTAAATGGTTCAAGAGTAAAGTGCATTTATTCGAGATGTTCAGATGTAAAAGGTAGTTTCTAATACCAATTTTCGAAAAAATCGGCCTACTTTTTTTATTAATTGGTGATAAAACTTATTTTAATACAAATTAACTTTTATTAAAATTATTTTAATACAAATTAACTAATTCCAAATTAACCACTCATTTTTGTACTAGTAGGCGTTGGTAGTAATAATCTTTATTGACACTTCGCTTTTATAATTCATTAGCCGTAGTACTTTTCAGCTTAAAATGCTTACTTTACAGCAAAAACTTTAATAAAATTGATATTAAAAATAAAAATTGATAATAATAATAAAAAATAATTGTTATCACAAATTAATAAAAGTGGGCCGATTTTTTCGTAAATTGATATTAGGAACTACCTTTTACTTTTGAACAACTTTTTTTAGTAACTTATTTCGATATGTTCTCAAATAAACGCACTTTACTCTTGAACCATTTAAAGTTTTTTCGATTTTCTGAACACGCGTATAAAATTTGTTAAATGTTTCTATCCCAATCTTACTTTTAGAAGTAGCAAAAGTTTTAATCAAGAAAAGCTTTTTTCAATAAAATTAAAAATAAAAAAGTTTTTCCTATTCATCACCTTTGCCGTGGACATACTGTATATTTGTTTACATATTCAGTTAAAATTTATCTCATTATAAAATATAACATTCTATAAAAATGAATCGGAGTCGCTTTCGGCTCTGTGATATTTTACACGATTTCACATACCCTAGATTTTAAAAAGTTAATGAGATATCACAGCCCTACTTCACTTAACAAGCCGTGAACAACCACTTGACAACGCCGCAACCGGCATGAGATTCAGATCGGTTTCATAAACTTTTATCTATGATCGGTTCCTGGCGAGCGCGCTGGGCCGTAATCCGGGTATCGAGGCGCTTATTTTTAAATTCATTTAAGGCTCGATTCAAAGATTGCGTAAATAGTATTGATATTTCCATTAAAATAATTAAATCAGTATAATAATTGAAAAAATGAATATTTATATATAATATTTAAACTCTAAAACAAATTAATTTATGTGCATAGGTCGAGGCATAAGAATATGATGCTGTTGTAAAAGCAAACAAATGTAATTTAACATTTAGTTAGTAATTGCACTTAGTTTGAGTTTTGTTTATTTATTTATTGAATGTGTCTAGTTTCCTTTTCTTGTTTTTTGACTCAGCCTTTTCCGATTTTTCTGTGGCATTTTTGTTATTTCTTTTTTTTAACACAATTATTTAAAAGAATGTTTGAAAAATAGAGCCCATCATAATGAACATATTTTTGTTCTCATTACCACAAATACATTGCGAGCATAAATCATTAAAGCCTTCATGTTGTCTAGTGTTAAGTTAGTTAGATCACACAGGATAGCTTTTTGATTTGCCATTTTTATAGTCACTCTCAGTAGCAGGGTCATTAATAATTTTCTCAAAAATCGCGCACATATGGAACAGAACGTCTTTAACAATTTTTGTAGGAGCCTTAAACCGCCACGTTGTAGACAATCAAAGTATTCGTCGTAAATTAGGTTTCCCTTACTTTCAACAAGAAAAGAAACACAAATGTTACAATTATTATATTTTTTACAATTTTGTGGGCAGCATAACCGGCTATATAAATTTGTACCGATTTGTCAATTTCATATTCATTTAGGTATTCAGTTTCAAGTAAAAACAAAAAATTTCAGTGTAATTATTTTAATCAATCAAGATCATTTTCCTGGATACAGCTGTCTCCCTGTTTTTTAATCTCAGCTAAAGAGAAATTACCATCCTCAGCGCTTCTAAATATATGTTTGCGTCTAATTTTTTCTCAGCATTAAAAATATCATCAAAGCTAACATTGTAATTACAACCTGCGAGAAGTCTGTATTTACCAAATCTTTTTTCTAACTTTTCAGTAGTAAATTTACCTGGTAAAATATATGACAAATCAAATTTTGAAAATGAATAGTCAATTATTTCTAGTAAAACAGATATACTATGGCAAAGTGCAGAATAGGTGTCGTTTGTAAGGCGACCATTATTGTTTTCAAGTTAATGCCAAGCATCAACCCAGGTAACAAATTTTCATAAAAAATTAACAGAGAAATGATCAATTTTAGAGATGGGATCGCAATACTCGTTTCTTTTTACTTTACCCCTTAAAGTACTAGTATTACTGACAATATCCCACCAATTTCTGATAACTTCAAGAAAAGATGTTGTGTCTTTAAAATCAAAGTCATTTAAAGCTGCGATTGTTGAAAAATTACATATATTATCCGCAATAAAAACTTTTTGACGCTCAAAATTGTTGGGATAAACTGTTTTATGGTTAAGTTTAAAAGATTTTTTACAACGAGGTCCTTCTCCTGCTCATACATACTCTTAACGTCATTATATTTTGCATGTCTAATCACATCAAAATGATCAAAATCTGGATAAACAAAGGTTTTATCTAAGTTTTTTAAGTTTCGCCAGTTATTAATTATGTTTTTAAATAAATGCACAAAATCAAAGCTAGTAAATATTTTGCTTTCTGGTAGATCAGGGTTGGGGAAAGAAGTTAAATTTTGCTTGTTGTATTAGAAAACATGGATCGATTAATTCTGTGGTTGCCAGTTATGATATCTAGAACTTGAAACCCATTTTTTGGATCAATGAAATTACATTTTTAGTAATAGAAAAATAATAATAATAACAGTAACTAAATAGTATCTAATAAGCAGGCAGCCAGGTACCTATGCAACGCAATAACAAAAACCAAAACGAACGACAAAATTCCAAAATGTTCGGTATACCTAACTACTTACGGTAATTTCCAATGCTAATATTTGTTACTGTTTTTAAAAATAACTAAAAAAATACCTACAAAATCAAAGCCAAACACGAATCATTAAAACACACTTTCAATTTTAATTATTTTTTAAAAAGCACCACCACAAAATGTCAGGTTCATTTGCCGCCATTTACTTTAAGCACTTTATCACACCGGCACTTTTCACCCGCGGATATTTTTGTTTTTACGCAATGTCTGCGGAAAAAAACTGTCCCGGTCACTCACACAGTAAGACCTTTTACAGGTTTAGTCTTTATCTTAACAATATTTTCTTTCAAAAAAGCTGATTTATTTACAAAAACACATCAGAGCAACAGGTCATTAATCGTAAATCATCTGACAAAACAACAGCAAACGTGTGTCGATCTATATCTGAACGCATAGTTGCCAAATTTCCTTGTTCACGGCTTGTTAAGTGAAGTAGGGCTGTGGAGATATCTAACCTTAACCTAGCGAGATGAAGTGGTGAGATACAAAATGCACCTAGTTAGGTTTGCCCAGTAGTACAGTACGTTAGGGGTTTCCGGAGCTAATGCCCAGGGCGGCATAATTGCTTTAAAAAGTGCATAATACTAAAAAAATTAGCTTCAAAATTATGCAGATACTGTGTTTTAAAATAAGACAGTTAAAATTTAATTAAACTTTATATTCAACAAAAATCGGTATGGTTTAAGTTCCAAAAAAAAAGTTAAAAGGTTGACCCAACAGACCATCCCTGCAACTTCCCGATAAATTTCAAATTTACAAATAAATTTTACGGACATTTTTCTAGTGACATGAGCCGCCTAAATTTTGCTCAGAATTATTGAAAGATGTTAAGTAGTCCAAATATGAGAAAAACCCCAAAAATATCAATATAATAATTTTTGGTCAGTCTTGCATGCTTTTAATTTTCACGGGAATTTTTATGATAAAACATAGAGTCCCCTGAATATCGCGCAGTATTTTTGAAAGGTATAAAGTGATCCAATTAAAAAAAAACCTAAAAATATCGATATAATGATCTGGGGTGAGTATTGGGGGGCGTCCAATGCTTTTAATTTTCACAAGGAGGTTTCTGGAAGTACAAGAGAGACGCCTGAATTTGCCCAGAATTTTTGAAAAGTGTGATGTGGTTCAAATAGAAAAAAATACTTTTTTCAAAATTTTTCGACAACGATATCTCTCGAAATAATGAACCAATTTTGACATGTTTGCAGGCTATCGACCCGTTTTTTTAAAGTTAAGAGCTGATTAGTTTTTGAAATCGGTTGGTACAGCCATTTAAAAGTAAAAAAAAAAAATTTATATTTTTGTGGTTTCTTAAAATCTACCGGTCGCAATCGTTTTGAATAGTAAAGAAAATCTATGTGTGGTAAAGCCCTTTTCGATACAAATGCTTAAAGTGGGGTAATTCAGTAGGCTGAAATTAAGGCAAGAGTCTAAGGGACTAACACACTCACAGCACAATGAGTGTGCTCACCCTCACTTGCCCACGGCAGCCGTGACGGTCGAGTGTAACAGGAAAAGTGTGACCATTTTTTAACATTTATATAAAATTTCTCCCAACATCGATAAAAACTTTCACTTCAAAAATTGTATATCAAAACTATAATTTTATGTAAAATTTCGGTGATAGGGTGGCATTTTTTTCAGTGCCCACGGGTGGCGCTAAGGTTAAATCCGGCCCTGCTTTTCATATATTAATATATAAACTGACGCATTTCTTATTTACTGTCCCAATATTTTTAATAAAATAAAAAAGTATTTTGTATTTGTGTTGTTAAAATATTTCTTACTTTCATCTTCAAGGTAATTGGCAGGAGGTTTTGTTGGTTCCACATAATCGTCTCGTACCATGTCTTTAATGGGATTGCTAAATCCGTAGCTTGTAAGCCCAAAAAACTCCATTTTACTAAAGTTATGTAGTCGGATGAGTTAATTTAAAATACTTATAAAGTGGTTTTATGACATTGATGTCAGTTATATATAAACCAGCAGTACTTTAATGGTAACCAGTGTTAAGCAAGACAATTATCCGCTTGATTTTAGCTGAATAATTGGGGCTAATTAGCGATAAGGTAATAACGAGTTAAATAATTAGACACTAATTATTATTTTGCTTGAGGTTTTTAGATTTTCGGTTTACAAAGTTTTTAGATTTATTTGTTTAAATTATTATTATTGTTTTAATTTTTCTATCTATCTTTACTTTTTATCATAATTGTGCCTTTTGGAGAAAATAAAACAGCTTTTTTTATGGCCTTTCATGGTAAGAAAATTAATATTGATAGTAAGTATTACGATTAAAGGTATTTGTCATGTTGTATCCGAGATTTTTGACATTATAACATTAAAACTGCAGGATTTTGATTCTTTCTGGATATCTCTAAAATTAATGGCAAATTTTCCCGCGTTTTGTTTAAGAGAAAATGATGCAATTTTGCCTCAATCAATGATCGATATACTATTTTTGCCTCAATTTAACCTTCTTCGTTTCTCTTACAGTTTTTGAGATCCCAATGGTGAGATTCGAATTTGGTACATCCTGTATATTTAGGGAAAAACATATTTTTTTATCAGTGCCTGTATGTAAGGCATTCGCTTCTACTATACAACTTTCCCATTATTTCCAAATATGTTACACTTACCCTTATAACCGTACATTATACATGCAAAATAAACAACTAAACAAGGAAAATATATTACTCCGGCCGTCAGTATTTAACCTTTTCCTCCCTCTTCCCCCACATCATCCCTCACGTACCCACCGAAACGTTGCACCGCCAATCGATCCATTCTATGACGTCACTCAAAAGTGGGGGTGCTCGCGATATGACGTCATAGCTCGATACCGCTGTGTAGTTGCGAAGCAGGAAGGAAGTGTGTAAGTTTACTGTACTAAATTTAGTACAATACAAATAAATAGGGCAAGATGTAGAAGCGAAACAAACAAACATTTTTAAAAGGATGACGGTTTTTTTCTTCTATTTTAATCTGAAGTTTTAAGAAAATACTGCTTTTTTGGGAGAGCTATTTTCTTTATAAAAATACACTAATTTGTCCATTTAAAAACATAAAAGTAATATAGTAAAAGGGATGTCTTTCTGTGGACTACTTACATGACAGCTTAGCTATTACTATAAAAGTGCAAGAAAGATAAATAAAGAAGTGGGGTTAACCTCAGAGTACATATGTGCTACAACTGATGTCAATCACATCTATGTGTTTGACAACAGTTCATGGTTCTTTAATCAAATTCCTTTTTAAATATGGCAAATAATAAAAATTTTGTATTAAAGAAAGGTTTTTAAAATTTTTGGTAAGGTGTATTTAGTAAAATATTTATCTATAATTAAAGTTTACTCGTGATTCTAAAGAACTAAGTACCTACTAGAAGTTTGGAACTTATTATAAAAGAATATAAAAAACCTATTGGAACAAGATTATCCTTAAATTAATTACTTAATATAATAATTTCCTTTTAGCATGTATTAAAATTCTTTTCTTAAAGCCATACCGAAAAATATATTACAAAAATTTATAACAATGATAATATTGTTCCAGAAAGAGATTTTTCCCTGAACCTGGGTTTAAACTGTTATGACATAAAAAGCATAACTAAATTTGGAGACTTCTCGAAAAGTATTTTCTGCGGCTTGATTTACTGTGCGACAGTCGGCTACGAATTTTATTTGTAAAAAAATTACAATACATATTATAGGAAAATGCAGAAAACTGTGTATTATCAATTCTGTCTAAAAATAAGTGTACAGGGTGGCCCGTTTATCTTGGGACACTACCTTATCGCATAAAATATACATGATATAGAAAAAAGTTCCATATAAAGTTTCTTAGTTTTATTTCAATTTTAACAATATTTTAATTTGTATATACAGATTACTCCGTACCCGTGGACACGCATCAACTTTAATTTAAAAGGGACACACTATATATTATTGCATTTTTTGATTTTACGCAAAATTCTAGACACATTTCATATATAATATCCCATACCGGTTTTGACATATTTTAAATTTTATATAAAAAAGGAAGCCTTTATTATTTAATTTCAATTAGATTTCCTAATTAAAAAAACCTACTTCAAGAGATTTTTATAATATTTTAATGACTGTTTAAACAGGGCATTTAAAAAATAGGATTAAAAATAAAATTGAGAAAACTGCCAAAAATCAATTTTTTTTAAATAAAAACCCCCAAATTTTATACTTTTATCTTATTTAGAATTAAAAATAAGGCTATGTTTGTGAAAAGTTGCATATCCAAAATTTTTTAGTTCTCAAAGTATTGGCAATATAATATTTTTCTATTGCAAAAATGCTATAGTCTGCTATATGGCTCTTAAGTTTTATTAATAGTTGGCCAAGACATGTTTAGAAAACAAGTACTACAGAATGTGAAATATGAAAAATGAAATAAATTAAAGACTGGAGTTAGTCAATTAATTTTTGCATTTAACTTTTTGCTTTATCTCCTATATATTTTCTGAGATAAGATAGTGTCGCAAGACACAGGCAGATTTTTAACAAATAGTGACACTCTATAGTGCTTGATTGAATTTTTAAACGCTAGCAGACTATAGCATTTTTGCAATAGAAAAATATTATATTGCCAATATTTGGAAAACTACAAAATTTTGGAATAAACAATTAAACACAAAAATTACCCCTATTTTTAATTCTAAATAAGATAAAAGTATAAAATTTGAGGGTTTCCATTTGAAAAAATTGATTTGTGGTATGTTTTAAAAATTTTCTTTTAATCTTATTTTTTGAATGGCCTGTATAAACAGTCATCAAAATATTGTAAAAATCTTTTAAAGTATGTCCTTTTCAATAGGAAACCTAATTGAAATTAAATAATAAAGGCTTTCTTATACGAAAAATTAATAATTATTTTAGGATCCGTAAAGGTCATTTTTTATATAAAATTTAAAATGTGTCAAAAACGTCAAGACTTAAGTATAGAACATTATATATGAAATATGTCTAGAATTTTACGAAAAATCAAAGGATGCAATAATATATAGGGTGTCCCATTTAAATTAAGGAAGTTAATGCGTGTCCACGGAAAATGGAGTACTCTGTATATACAAGTAAAATATTGTTAAAACATAAATTAAACTAAGAAACTTTTATTTAAAACTTTTTTTCTGTATCTTGTATATTTTATGAAATAAAGTAGTGTCCCAAGATAAACGGGCCACCCTGTACATCAATAAAATATCAATTTTATTAAGGAGATTATAAAAAGTTATAAGAGGGTTTCAAAATTTAGTTTAAAATTAAATGATTAGGTCCTATCTTGCCATGGGAAGGACAATGGGGTTTTTGGCATCGACACATCTTTTATATACTGGATAATGTGTTGACTAAAAAAAGTTTTGCATATTCCGGGAATTGTTGTTGGAATTTTTTTGAGTTCTACTCTGGGCAACCAGAGTATATTACGCAAAATGATACAACCAGATAATATATTTAATACATAACTTTTATGGTGGCTTAGATTCGCGCTTTAGAAAAGATAAACTTGTTTTTGAACATTTGTGACATTCTCCGTATTTGAAAAAAAAATGTGAAATGGACATCTTGTGTATTGTTTTCCGTAAAATCTAAAGGAAAACTTACAAGTAATTTAAATTAAAACATGAGAAAAACGACAAAGTAGACATTTTATTAATTTATTGGGTCGTTTTTAAATGCAACTTATTTTTTTATACGTTTTGCTAAAAATGATTTTTATATTATTACATAATTATTTTAAATAAATTTATGTTTCACTTTTACCAAGGCGAATTAAAAGAAGTAATAAACGCTGAAATTTAACAAAATATTGACTTTTTGGGTTTTGATATTTCAGGTATTTATGGTTGCCTCAAATTTCTTATGTTAATTAAAATAATACTGTTATTACTAAAAATAAATACGAAATTCTTTTTACTAAAACGTATCGTTAAAAAAATGCCATTTTAAAAACGAAGCAACAAATAAGCTATCCCATTATAGGAAAATGTTCATTTTTGTTGTATCTTTTATGTTTTCATTTAAATATTTTTTTTATATATTTCTATATATTTTCTTATATATTCTACACTATTTCGCATTTTTTATACATATTGGGAAAGCCACAAATAGGGCTCTCTTCAGCACACGTTTAATGATTCATTATTATTATTATTAAAACATTTTAATTTTTTAACTAATGAAACAGCAAAAAGTTTTGCAATTAAATATTAACTTAATAATTAATAATTTAGATTGTCTTGCCCCAGTACTATAATTCAAAATCTAGTACATTTCCGAACAACATCTAGTACAAGACTTTTCTTCTGCCGTAAAACAGCTACTCTGCATTTCGTATTTATTCACAAAAAGTAACGGTAGCTCATAATTTCTAATTTCAAAAAAGCGTTATTAAGTTCGTTTTTTGTATGTTGGTTACCAGGTGTAAAAAAGGGGCGCAAACATGTTCGGTTGGGGTGATTGTCAAGGAAGTTTGGTTATTTTCAGTGTTCTTTTAGTAAAGTGTAAGTAAGAAATATTTTCTACATTTTTTAAAATTAATTTTGTGAATATTTTATCAAAAAAAGGTTATATAATTTTGTAATCGGGTTTTTGATAAAGTAGTACATTTCCGATAAATTTTATGTAAGTTTTCCGGATCGATTTAACCTAAAACTAAGGTAGGGTAAAGTCGATAGTACAAAAAAACGACTTTGCGTGGCCTTAGCTCCTGAATATCTGGCATAAAATCAGCCTTGATATTTTATGAGTGGTCGTAAAAACGTGTTTTATGGATGCCCATAGGATAGTTTTGTCATAATGTTATGTAAGAAGTTATACAATTATCCTAATACGGTGAATATTTATTTTATTTCACTCTTAATTTGTACTTTTTTAAATATAGTTTATTTTCTTTTATATTTTTTTAGTCTTTATCTTTAAAAAAAGTATTTAATGCGTTTTTGCAATTAACTAATTTCCATGTGTTAATAAGAATGTAATTCAATTTGATAGTGTCACATAATAACCCCTCTGTGGGGTTTTAAATGACACACTTTCTTGGATTACAAGGGCAATTTTATCCATATTAACAGAATTAATTTTATGCACCATTTATACAAGGTGTGGCAGAAGAATGGAGGAATTATTTTAAATTTAAGTGGCTATTCTAGTCTAGAAGCCCGAATTTTGACGGTCGATTAAAAAAAAAACAATAATATTTTCGCTATCCTTTTTTTTATCACTTATTTATTTATATTTTAAAAATTTCCAAAAAACTAAAAAAAACATATTTCACAAAGTTATACGCTGTTGAAGTAGCAAAAAAAGCGTGTCCATCTGGTCAAGATTGCCACTCTTCTGGTCCGGTCTGAAAAATAAAAAAATGGTAGATTCTTTATCAGAACAAATGCCATCACGGCAGCAACCAAGAAAAATGAAAAAAAAAATTGAAAAATTGCGATTTCTTAAAGAAAAAAGGTAGAGGTTTTTTCAGTTATTTTTTAAATTTTATGAATTTTTTAAAATAGCAAAATAATAAATTTCGACTTTTTGTTGGTTCCTGTCATAGAGGAATATGTAAAGAAATTTCATGCTAACTTTCAAGAAAATCGATCAATTAAAACTTGAGATTTCGTGACAAACGTTTCAAAAAAAGTAGTTTCGGGAAAGACGCGTTTAAAGTTTCAAGTTAAGTTTCAGGTAGTCTATCAGATAGAACAGTACATATTACTTACATATCTTTTATCAGCGATTTCGGCTGCATATAAGGGGCCTTCTTTTATCTCAAATTGAATATTTAACGAAGTTCTCTCCAAAAGACGAGCACTTCTTCCTTCTCTTGGAGCACTTGAAGCTCGACACTCAGAACTTTTGATTCTAGCTTCATTGCGCCGAATAACACCTTTAGCTATAACTCTTAAAATAAATCGAATTTCGAAAAATTCTTCTAAGAGATATTTTTGATAGTCTAAGCTGTCGAAATAAACAAAAAAAATCGATTTTTTCCACTTTCTAGACTAGAATACCCCCTTAAATCTTAAATATTTTAAAATGGAGTACTGAAGTACATGCAAATATGGAAATTTATTTTAATTTATAATACAAAAGAAAGGAAAATAAAAAATAATTATTAATTAAAATAAACTCAGAACTCACACGCTCATTTTTCAATACTAGCTTGTCAGTAATTTTAAGTCAATAAAATAATACGACCCAATAACCCTGTATTTATTGCACCTAGCCTAGATTATGTTTAATAAAAATCTATAAATTTAACCCCTTCTAACGCTTCCAAATCTAACTTTTTTTATTCCTAAAAGTTAAAACTACCTAATTTATGTTTCATCAGTTTTTTAAAGCTGCTAACTCTGTACAGGGTGGGTCAGTCGCAATGAAACTTTTGTTAATGTACAGGGTGATCAGTTAAGGGTAGCGAGCGGCCATATCTCATAAGATATTGGTCGTATAGATTTGAGAAAAAAAAATCATAATAAAAGTCGCCAAGAGAAATTGCTGGAAATTATTTTCGAGTTTGTCAAACATCCGCTAGAGGGCGTAACAACCAACACCAAGTAGAAAAATGGGATTTTTATAGAAATTTGTCTAATGAAAGTATATCGATGATATCATTTTCATATTTACTGGCCATTTCCCTACATTTTTATCTAAAACGTTTTGTTCTATCTATCAAAATAAAGCGGTGGGGACGGTTCAATTGTTTTTTAAACAAACCAAGATTTCTCCCGTTTCTTTTGACCGATTTTAGCAAACTTAGGCTCAGATGAAAGAGCATAATTTGCATTACAAAACGCTTATTTGGTTTTGAATTTTTGACTTTTGCTGTCGCCGCTAGATGGCGTTAACTGAAATGGTAGCAAATTTTTGAGTTTTTTCAAAAAAAAAACAAATGTAATGGTATATTAATTTTTATATATTTTAAAAGAGGATAAATTTCTCTATAATTTAATGAAAAGAATTTATTATCTACCTTTTTTTGAACCGTTGATATTGACCAAATTTTTTATTACTTTAAAAAAGGACGCCACTGTTTTTTATCAAAATAAAAATCAGTTTTTAATCGCTTATTAGTTGCTAACAAAAAGAACCTTTACTTTTTTTTGGATCGAAAAAAAAAAAATAGGTTTACATACTGTTTACAATGATAATTATAAGGTAACAGTATGTAAACCTATTTTTTTTTTTAATCCAAAACCGTTTGTCTAACGAAAAAAAGTCAAAAGGTTCTTTTTGTTAGCAACTAATAAGCGATTACAAAACTGATTTTTATTTTGATAAAAAACAGTGGCGTGTCATTTTTTAATGTAATAAAATTATATTTTGGTCAATATCAACGGTCCAAAAAAAGGTAGATAATAAATTCTTTTCATTAAATTATAGAGAACTTTATCATCTTTTAAAATATATAAAAATTAATATACCATTTCATTTGTTTTTTTTTGAAAAAAAACTCAAAAATTTGCTACTATTTAGTTAACGCCATCTAGCGGCGACAGCAAAAGTCAAAAATTTAAAACCAAATAGGCGTTTTGTAGTGCAAATTATGTTCTTTCATATGAGCCTAGGTTTGCTAAAATCGGTCAAAAGAAACGGGAGAAATCTTGGTTGTTTAAAAAAACAATTGAACTTCCCCCACCGCTTTATTTTGGTAGATAGAACAAAACGTTTTAGACAAAAAATGTAGGGAAATGGTCAGTAAATATGAAAATGATATATTCGATATACTTTCATTAGACACAATTCTATAAAAATCCCATTTTTCTACTTGGTGTTAGCTGTAACGCCCTTTAGCGGACGTTTGACAAACTCGAAAATAATTTCCAGCAATTTCTCTTGGCGACTTTTATTGCAATTTTGCATCTTATGAGATATGGCCGCTCGCTACCCTTAACTGATCACCCTGTACAATTACTCAACCGTCTGAAGGAGTAAGTCCATGCATTATACATAAAATTAGTGAATAAATTCTGTTTAGTATCTTATAAAGAAAGCATTTGTGTATATTTAGAAATATCTTATAATATACAGGGTACAAAAGTCACAGCAGATCAAAGTTGTTAATGAAACATCCTGTATACATATAAATCCTATTTTTTGCTTTTACTTGGACAAATGATTGATTTTTATGAATTATTATTAACATAATTATTTTTAGGTTTTTTATTAATATAACAGTCCTTAAAAAATGTGTTTTAATTTGGTAAGATAAATTATTTATATATTTTTTCCTTTTTTCAGTTTTTACGACCAATCCAAATGTCTTTAAATTTTTGTAGGTATTCTTCTTTTTCACGTCCTGCTCCAAAAGAAACTTACACGTATTTCTAGATTCTTCTTTTATTATTTTCGATAATACTGTAATGGGCGATGTGAAGTTTTTTGAATATTTCGCTATAAATTTAAAGCTATTTTATCTGTACCTACTGACTTAAAATCTAAAAAGTCTTGATTGTACCCTTGATGATAGTGATACATTTAATTTAATTATTTGCAGTCAACTTTTTTTAATCCTAATATATAATAGTTAAATTAAAAAATGACTTTTTTTCTACTAAGATTCACGAACATACATGGTGATTGGTAAGTAGAATCGAAAAATGAAGGCCCGAATTAATTTTTTAATTCTAAATCGAAAACCAAGAATACTTTTTTTGCAAATTTTTCTTCGTTTACAAGATATTTCACTATAAAGTTTTGTAAAAAAAATAATCACATTGTGGGTGTTGCCAATAGGCCTTTTCATCATGTGCAAGCGCAATCGCCATGTTGAAATAGCGGCAATTCAAAAGTTTCGTACTGTTTTGATCGACAATGGCTGGAAATGCAGTATTATCTCCCCAATCATTTACTGGAAAATATCGTTGATGGTGCTTCACTGATTTATAATTCAGTTGAAGCCCATAATTGTACGCAATTAAAAAGGTAGCTTAAATGTCATGGATGTCTTTAAAAAGGAAAAAGAAGTGAGCTGATTGAGAAGTTAGGCGTCATTACTTCTTTACTATACAAAAATTATCTATAATTTTATTCTAATTAGGTCTACCACATATATACAATTGTTATATTGTTAAATAAAATAATATGTATTATATTTAAATGACTTATAGCGTGTATCACTGTTACATACTCCATAACAACACCGCTTCGTCGTTCCTTTTCGTACTGATATCATAATAATAATCGATTAAAAAAACTTATTTGCTAATTAAGGCACTTTTTTCTTTATTTTCGTATTTCTTTTCTTCAATAACTATACTTTCTTTAGTATTTTTTTATTTTAATTAGGTGTTTACAGGCCCTTTAACATGCTTGTTTACAAAAAACAGTACGAAAAAAATGGCTGATACTGACGCATGCGCACAAAAAAATTTGTGATGAAAAGGCCTATCTTAGTGGGCGCTTTCAAACTATTACGTCATATGAAATCAAGTATGACCTTTGTCAAAAGTTAGACACTTGTCAATCTGTTATTGAAAAAATCACAAGAAAATGGAGTTTACTAACGAAGAATACGGTGATATTGTTTATGTGTATGGGTATAACATAATAATTATTAAGCATGTGCACCAAAGTGTCTAACTTTTGACAACGGTCAAACTTCATATGACGTAATAGTCTGAAAGCGCCAACTAAGATAAGCGACACCCACAATGTGATTTAATTTTTTTTTTGCCAAAACTTTATAGTGAAATATCTTGGAAACGAAGAAAAATTTGCAAAAAAAGTATTCTTGGTTTTCGATTCAGAATTAAAAAATTAATTCGAGTCTTCATTTTTCGCCCCTACTTACCAATCACCCTGTGTAGTTTTAACGTTCAAAGAACGGCGTTTTAAGGAATTTTTTTGCCATTAATAATTACAATTGTTATTAACAAAAAACGAAAAAAAAACCATTTCGGTTTTTAATAAAAACTCAAAAAACATAAGAGATAGCAATAGCTGCAAAAAGATCATCGAAAAGGAGGAAATTTCCGATAAAAAAGTCCTAACTTCCGGCGTTCTATTTCCATTATTTATAGTTTTAATTTATCGCTGAAAATGGGCTTCCGCGCTACATTTTTGGTTGCGCGCTCAGCGTCATAACCCAGTACGTCGCATGAAATAATTTTTTTAGAGTATTGAATATTAATTAAAAATGTTTTAAAAATTTTGATGTATTTGAAAAACTTTAAAGAATTTATTTTCGACTTTATTAACTTTAAGTAATTTTTTTTACAAGTTAGACAATTGTTAATTAACAAAATTGTTTTGAACTTTTGTCTTCATTGTACATTAAAAAAATGTACAACTTTTTCGCGTCGTGGAGTCCTTCATATATACAAACCTAATAAGATCAAGTCATAATGGTTTAAAAAATTTTAGTGCTTTGTTTAAAATAATTTTCTAACTTTGACAATATTACTCTGATTGACAATTGTCAAACTTGTTGAAAAATTAACTTTAAGTAAAATTTTTAACAGGAATAAAGTCGTTGAAGTCTTCTGAATACACCATAATTTTTTAAAAAATTTCAATTATTATTTAATACCCTGAAAAAAAAAATAACACGACAAGCGCACAAACAAAAATGTTGCGCAGAGGCCCTTTTCAGCGTTAAATTAAAATTATGGAGATAGAACTCCGGAAGTCAAAACTTTTTAGATTTTTTGTTAATAACTGTTGCAATTTTTATTGGGAAAAAAATCCTCAAAACGCCTTTCTCGGATTTGCATTCCGCGTCCAATGAGCTAACTCTTATATTTTTCGAAGCCTTCTCGACAAGACTATTTGCATTTTTTACATTATATAATTTCTTTTGTTTTGTTTGTTTGTTGAATCCTAACTCAAGACCGGTTGGGAAACAAGCAAAACTAAATGGCGACTAAGTTGTTATATTGACCATTGTAGCGTTAATTTTCTTAGTACAAAACTACAAAAATTACAATATTTTTTTTGGATAACTATATTAAACAATTAACAGATCTACCTTAAATCTTTTAAAATATATAGGAAAGAATCTTTTAAAATATATAGAAAAGATATATTAGAAACAAGGGTTATATTTTAAGACGCTTTTAAGGCATTTTGTAAAGCTATTCTTATTCTTTTTGCTCTTTAAAAAATCCACGTCTTTGTAAAGTTAAAGTTAAGCTAGCATAACTACACCATGATCTGTGCACAATCTAGCTGTACACGATTCACTTTTAAATTTATGCGTTTTTTAGATCACAATATTTTCGAATATTTATTAAAATTTTTTAAATTAAAAGCCTGGCACCCAAAAATAAATATACAGTGTGTCCCAAATTGGTGGGGAATGTATGGGGATCTTGGAAACCACGATACATAGAAAATCGGTTAAATGGGGAAAGTTTTGGACAATTTTGTTAGTAAGCTAAATCCGTTTACTACATGGTTTTATCTATTCAGGTTTTTGAGAAATTTTGAAAAAACCTGAAACATGCATTTTCGAAAATCGGCCATATTTTTTTTATAAGTGAAAATTTTTAAAATCTGTAAAAACTCCTTCGAAGCAACTATTTTTGCAGAATATAACCGAGTAGTTAATTTTTATTTTCTATGTTTCGGGTTTTTAGAATCATCATCAACTTTATTTTTTTATATGGACGCCATATTGGATTTTTACGCAGCCAAATATTGCTTTTTATTCTGATTTCAACAAGGTATAACATGTTATAATTTAAGAGTTTATAACCTCACTTATTTCAAAAACAAAATTTTCTCAGTTGGCCTTGATTCCGGCGAACGTCATTTTTTTTTGTAAACAATAAAAAATTAGTAATTAAAATAGATAACCTGAACAGATATTTTAAGAAATGGGTTCGCGAACATAGCTAGAACGTTAATACCGTGTTACAAAAAAAGTAAAGTTGATGAATCATCATCAACTTTACTTTTTCATATGGGCGTCATATTGGATTTTTTCGCAGCCACACAGTTCTATTTCAACAATGTATAAAATGTTATAGTTTAGGAGTTTATAACCTCATCCACTTCAAAAAACAAATATTTTCTCAGTTGGCCTTGATTCCGGCGAATGTCATCTAGCGTTATTATCAAGTTAGCTTGGGTAAGTTATTAAAATTTTTTCAACTTTGTAAAATGGTTAATTATTTAAAGAAAACTTAATATTTTGCAACGTTATTTTTAAAGCATAGAAATGTTAATATAGCTGCGCAAACTTATTTAGACAATTTTCCTGACAGGCAGCATCCTAAACTAACACACTTTCAAAAACTGGTTACAAATTTGCTTAAATTAGGAAGTTTTAAAAAACTACGACCCAAGAAGTACGTTGAAGAAAAACGAGATGCTGCAGTTAACCAACATTTTAAAGAAAATCCAATATCCTCAGCCAGGAATGTTGATAGAGAATTCCACATACCTAAGTTAACCATTTATAGTGTAGTTAGGACTATTTTAAAAAATATCGTTAATATGTTGAGAAATATGGACAACATTTTGAATTTTAGGTCGTTATTTTACATCTTCATTTAAGTAGGAATATTAGTTTAGCCACTTTTCATTGTTTTTGTTTTCACTTGTTTCAATTAACTTGTTACGTGTAGTTTTGTTGTAACACGGTATTAACGTTATAGCTATGTTCGCGAAACCATATCTGTAAAATATCTGTTCAGCTTATCTATTTTGCCAATTACTAACATTTTATTGTTAAAAAAAATGACGTTCGCCGGAATCAAGGCCAACTGAGAAAATATTTGTTTTTTGAAATAAATGAGGTTATGAACTCTTAAATTATAACATGTTATACATTGTTGAAATCAGAATAAAAAGCACCATTTGGCTGCGTAAAAATCCAATATGGCGTCCATATGAAAAAATAAAGTTGATGATGGTTCTAAAAACCCGAAACGTAGAAAATAAAAATTGACTACTCAGTTATATTCTACAAAAAAAGTTGCTTTGAAGAAGTTTTGACAGATTTGAAAAATTTCCACTTATAAAAAAAATATGGCCGATTTTCGAAAATGCATGTTTCAGGTTTTTTCAAAATTTCTCAAAAACTTGAATAGGTAAAACCATGTAGTAAACGGAATTAGCTTACTAACAAAATTGTCCAAAACTTTCCCTATTTAACCGATTTTCTAACTATCGTGGTTTCCAAGATCCCCATACATCCCCCACCAATTTGGGACACACTGGCATATTAAAAAAACATTTTTTTGCTAGGTTAATCTTTAGCTAACAAAACCACGGATTTTTGTGAAAAAACAAGAAGGAAAAAAGAAATAGGTAGGATAATTAATAAAACAGAGTAAAACAGAAGAAAAATAAAAGTTCTTTTTATTTCTAAAACGGTTTCTATTACTTATTGTTACCATTCTTTGTGTCCGTTGTTATTGTAACTATTTGCTAAATACCTTTTATAATAAATAGGTCTAGCGAACGAAGAAAAAGTCGTGTATACTTCAGAAGACTACTGGAAGCATGAACCTTCTCTCCGATGCTACGATTGCAACTCAGCATACGACCCTAGATGTGCAGATCCCTTTAACCCATATACCATAGGAATTACTAATTGCTCAAAACTTAGGCCACCCGAGCATTTGGTTGACACCGAAAAACATCCAAATCAAATAATAAAACCTACTGTTTGTCGAAAAATTGTTCAAAAGGGTAAGTAAAAATGTAATAATTCTAGCTTAATGTCAAAAATTTGTACAGGGTTATTCATTTTAAAGTAAACAGGGCTTTATTTTTAAAATTCCCTGTACTTTTTTTAAAAAACGAATATAGCTATTTCGTGTATTTTTTCCGTAGAATTCAAAAATCTAATGAGAAAAACATTTAAAACAAAAACAAAAGTGTTACAGCACTAGTGACATATTTTTTAAATGAAATACCCCGTATATTTTTATATCAATAGATAGAGATTTTCACGAGAAATTCGGTCATATAGGGGTTGCTGGGTTTATTTCCTGCGGTTCTGCTGCAATTGTCTAGAAACTGAATAATATTATAAGAATAGTTTCACGTCAAGAATTTTAAAAATACGTTTATTACTTTTTGGAGTAGTTTTATAATGAGGTTTTCATCAATACAATGGTTTTAAATTATATTATATACAGGGTGGCCGTCCATAATTTGACCCATTTTGATCGCGAATAACTTTTGAACAAATAAAGATATCAAGATGCGGTTTTCGCAAATATACTTATATTTCTTTAAAGTTTATTCTCGTATCTTTACCATTTTTATGTGACATTCCATTAGCTCAAAAACAAAATGGCCGATTTTCCGATATAGGACAACTTTGTTATTTTAAAGGAACACCCTGTATATGTATCAATATTTTTAAAATTTAAAATTTCCCCTTTAAAAAAAATAACAGAAGCTATGGTTATCTTTTAAAAAAACAATTGACCCCCAAAGAATTGACTGTTTTTGAATAGGGGTATTATTTTAAAAAAAGGTTTTTTAAAGTGCCTGTGGAAACAAAGTTTCTGTTTCCATCCCGCAACAGCCCATTTTCAGCCATTGTTGGTCATTTTTGACAAGTTATTTCAATTAGGCGCAAAATGTTTGTTGCAAAAGGGGGAAAAAGTGTTATTATGTTTCCCAAAAACCCAAAAAAGAAAAAAAACCCGGAAGATTTAGAAACATTTTAAAAAGCTCCACCCCCCCAAAAAAATTTAATTAAAATTTAAGAAAATTCGGGGGACAGGATTTTTAGCCCGTAAAAAGAAAAATTTGTAAAAAAGAGAATTTGCTAAAAAAAAAACGTTACAAATTTGGAGATAACTCAGGAAGACCAACATTGTCAACAAGAAAAATCTCAAGTTCATCCATATTCCTAAAACTACAACAAGAAATCATAAAAAAAAAATTTAAATTAAAGCCATACAAAAAAATGTTACAAGAAAAAAAAAACGATTTTCCAAAAGGGGGGGAATTTGAGAAATTCAAATTTTGTAAGGAACAAATACATTTTTTGGATAGAAAAATGTCAGACGAAGCCATATTTCACCTCAATGGAAAAGTAAATAACATAACGCAGGTTTTGGGAACAGAAAATCCTCGACAATATAACGAACACGTTAGGTCGCCAAAAGTCACAGTCTGGGTGATATGTCAAACAAAAAAAATTTGGGCCATTTTTTTTTTTGAACCAACTGTAACCTCTTGACTTACGTTGATATTTTGGAAAATTTTTTTACCCCAATTGCAAGAAGAAATCTATTAATTTTTATTTTTTAAAAAGATGGGGGAACCCATTATGCAACATTACCAAGGATTCACTGACCAATTTTTGGAAAGGTGGAGGGAAAGGGGGGCCCCATTTCCGGCCACCTCGTTCACCGTTTGACTGTTCCAGATTTTTTTTTGGGGATATGGAAAGAGGTGTTTAGTCCACTTCCCCAAAATTTAGAGCAATTAAAAATTAAATCCAAACATAAAAAAATATTCCGAATTTTAATAATAGTTTAATAAGTTTTTTTCGAATTTAAAAAGTGCGTCGGGGGGCGGAAGGCATTTTCAAATTTAAGTAGTTTTTTTAAAAATAATGTAACCTTATTTTAAATTTTTTTGAAACCAAACCCCTTTTCGATCCTTTTTTTGTAACATATGAAGAAATTTTTTAAATTTTAAAAATATTTTGGTCGACTCAGTCAATTTTTCAAGGTCAATAAATACGTTGTTTTTTGAGATAACCATAGCTTGTGTTACATTTTTTTTAAAGGGGGGAAAATTAAAGAAAAAAAAAGAAACATATACAGGGTGTTCCTTTAAAAAAATAGTTTTTCCCATAAAGGAAAAAAGGCCATTTTTTTTTGAGCTAATGGAATTCACGGAAGGTACGAGAAAAACTTTAAAAAATATAAGTATCCGCAAAAACCGATCTTGATACCTTTATTTGTTCCCAAATTATTCTCATTAAAAAAGGGGCAAAATATGGCCGGCCACCCGTATT
>JAHBCN010008597.1:0-38379 GCA_019359885.1 Listronotus oregonensis | reverse complement strand
TTAATAAAAAAAAATATTATTAAAATAAAATATAATAATAAATTTAAACAAAATCAATTTTAGATAATAGAACTGATTTTTGACACAACCTTTGCAAATTTAATGATCAATTTTATAAACAAATCTTGGGTACGCCTATGGACTACAATTTCACCCATTGCCTCACAATATGTTATGGATGACTTGCTAGAAGAATGTATCCCAAAATTATAGTTTCCAGCTGCCTTTTTAAAAAAATATGTCGACGACATTGTAACTTCTGTTCCTACCAATGGCGTTGAAGAAATACTAAACATATTCAACAGCTATAACAACAAGATTCAGTTCACTATAGAATGTGAAACAAAAACAGTATCCCCTTTAGACACTAAACTAATAAGACAGAAAACAATGTAATAAAGGTGGACTGGTATCAAAACCAACATACTCTGGTAGATATATGAATTATCATTCTACCACACATAAAAATGAAAATCAATCTTATTCTAGCATTAAAAAACAGAATACAAAAATTTGTCATCCATCATATATTAATAAAAACATAAAAAAGCTCTACTCTATCTATTAGACAATGGCTATCCAAAATTCTTACTTAATAAATTTTTATATAATTCTATAAATACTAATAATTTAAATAATAACAATAGAACAATAGAAGTTAACAATCTTTCGAACAATGAACACAGTTTGGCTATTTCTCTAGAAAGCTCATCTTTTTTATCCAATAATAACCAACCAACTAACATTTCTCGAAATATTTGTGCCTTATCAACTGAGAATCAACCCTCTTATTATTTTTCACTACCATATTGTGGTGAAACTTTTCACAAATTAGCAAAAATTTTAACCAAACATACAGGCCTCAAAATAAGTGGAAAACAAATTTTAAAAATTGGAAACACTTTTTCCAGGCTAAAAAATACGGATAGTGATTTAAAAAAATCGAATGTTGTTTACTCTCTCAATGCATAGAATGCAACAGTAACTATATAGGACAAACTTCCACTGTTTTACAGCAACGCATTACCAGACATAAGAGCGATTGCAGACTCAATAAAAAAACATGTACCCTATCAGAACATGTCCTTATGACCAATCATAACATAGATTTTGCTAATGCAAAGGTACTTAATACAGAAAAGAACAAAAACAAAAGACAGTTTTTAGAAATGGTGGAGATTTTCCTGGATAGTTGTTGCATGAATAAAAGAAAAGATATTGACGATCTGAGCATAATTTATTCCAGCCTCTTAGAAAACTTAAAACAAAACGATAATTAATTTAGTGAAAAAATTTTTGTATCCATCCTTATTTTTATAATAATTGTATAATAAAATATAAAGAAAGAAAAATCCTAAATAATTTTTTAAAAGAATTTTCTGTAAAATTTCCGACATTCACACTGTATACATATTTTCGACGAAAGAACAAAAAGGAAAAAAACCCTACAAAGGAATGTTGTCCTGATAATACCACTACTGATATTGATTTCGATATGTATTAACTTAACAGTATTTCTCAAGATGTTCTAGAAAACACTAAAATGTATAATTGTTAAAAAATTTAAATTCAAAAATTATGAGCAAATAAGATGTAAAACAATAAATTGATTATGTTTCTTATAATGACTCTAGCCTTAGGAAAACTCACTTTGCACGTAAGTTTTTATTGTTAAATATAATAATATAATAAGTTGCATTTGTAGATTAATTTTTTGATTGTAAAAGATTTTTCTTTATATTGTAGCCTTGAAAAAGGAAAAAATAAATTTCCGAAAGCTCGGCGTTTAGTAAAAAAAGAGTTTTACTTCAGCCCTAGACCGAATCCCCAAGAATTTGGAATCTCGCATACAATGGTCGGAAGCAAAAATTATTTATAAAGAAACCCACTGGGAAAAAAAATTAAAGAAGCTGTAATAATTGTAAACAACCAAAATGTTTTAGCAAGCCTTGTATCGAGAGTCCGAAATCTGGCAGCGTTGTTGAACCGTGAAAAATTGTTTAAGCTTTGGTGAATAACGGATAGTATAAAAAGCTTTTAGTAATAGTTTTTAGTTATCACTTGAAAAGGGTTGAAGGTACATTAATTACCGAAACGTTGTGTATCAATTAAAAAATAAAGACAATGGAACTCCAAGTGTTATTGAAACCACAACATTGTCTAACACTTTCAAGGAAACTGGTAAACAAGTTATAAACTCATGCACTCAAATTCAATTATTAAATTAAACCGACTGATAAAGCTGTTTACCTGAATACACACAATTTACTTTTATGAAGTCGGCCATAATGCTTTGTATGCATTTCTTAGCGCTTTAATATTTAATTTAGCGTCGCCTGAGGTACAATTGCTCCCGCGCGAAGAATCATCCATATTTTATTACGAGAAACTTCCCCAGTTATCCGTAGTTTTTCTCTTCAACTTGCAAAACAATCTTTTCTATTATTCATTGCTACTTCAGCGTATCCGGCAATTTTATCTAGAACAGACCTGACTCCGGTTGTTTATTGCCCAGAAAACAAACTGAAAATTTAGCCAGAGCGTTTTCGGCGCAAATTAGAAAACGAAATTTATTTTATTTAGCTTAATCGCGTAAAACGTGCTTACTCGACAGACTTAGACAATGATATAGGTATGATGAATAAACCCAACGAATTCTTGGATAGAATTAGAATAAACAAACCTTGTTTGGCATTAATATAACAAAGGGGAGAGGCGGGAGAGTTCTTGTAAACACGCTGCACCGCAACATTGATTAAACACACTGAATAACATCACTTCGGAAATATTAGCTCTTTCAATATTTATGCCATTGCACCATAACTAACATTTTAATAAATTCATGAGTTTTTATTGTAAAATTATTTTTAAAGCCAGAAAACTATTTTTAGTTATTATCTAAAGTGACAGATCTCACTCACTTTAGATCAGAGGTTCTCAAACTTATTTTATCCAACGCCCACTTTGAAAATCAGTTATTTTGTAGCGCCCCCCATTTTTTTTTCACCTTAAAAATCTCAATAACATATTAGTCTCGCCTGGAGTTTAATTAAATCTATATTCTAAACGACACTTTTCTTACCAGAGAGAGCACTAATAATGCAACTCTACAATATTAGGAGTATCTTTTATTCAAAATTAACAATAATCAACATTGAGCAATAATAATTCAACCTTACAATATTAAGAGTATCGGGGTAGCGGGCGGAGTGGCGGGAGGGCGAGCGAGAGCGATGCGCGCAAGCGGCGGAACGTCTCGTCTAGAAGTGGGATTTATTTGATTCATTCTCTCAAAAAAAAAAATCGTTCGCAACCGATTCACTTTATCAAGATACCGGTCGGACTCGGTCCGTTTTGAATTCCACAAAAATGTGATAGTTATCTTAAATAAAGTTATGATTTATATTTATTTTATTTTCAAAAACTATAATTGATAAAACTTACAAATGTACCTCCAAATTAAGTCTTTGTTCAAAAGAATAGTTAAAACAAATAAAAAAATAATTACAAAATAAGCCAAAAACCCGATGTGGAAAATATATGTAAGTCGTAGCACGAAAAAGACCGATTTGCTGTCATAAAATACCTTTATGAACGAAGCGAATCATCCAAACTAGGTTCGTTTTTCATGCAGAGCGATCGAGCAAGTGGCTCAAAAAGATTCGAATCCATTGAAAACAGGAATTAATTTGTTCGGTATCAGTACACTGATTGGTTCTTTTGAACGAATCGTTCGCGAACGACACCTCTAATCACGTCAGTCGCCGACCGGTCGCGAGCCGCGGTTTGTATTTGGGCACCTGTACTCCGCAAACACGGACCGACAAACGATGACGGACTAAATACAGGATTGCACAAATAAATTGTACAATATTTGTTCACGCCAAACGTGAATTATAATTGAACCTTCTAAGTTTAATTTTATTTTTTCTTTATTTTTACTAGATTAGGTACATAAAAATCCCGCCTTCGCTAAGTGCTCAGCTTGGCCGCAACAATATATACCTATTTAATACGTGCTTCGGAGGTGGGGACTTCACCTGCGACACTTGAAGACACAATATTTTTCAGTGTTTGATACCTATTACTAAATATCTTAAGATATAAATAGCGTTGTGAACGCATTAAAAATATTAAATGTGTAATATATGTTTAGTTTATACTTATACAATAAAATAGGAAAAAATATGAACTAATAAATGGATGTTGTGTAGTAGAAGGATTTAAATTTCAGTGAATTTTAAAATATGAAGTAACTGAAGTTACAAATCATCCATCGCCCCCTTAAATCACATCAGCGCCCCCCAATTTTTTTTGGGTTCCTTACCGCCCCCCTCCAGATCTCCAGCGCCCACAAGGGGGCGTTATCGCCCACTTTGAGAAAGACTGCTTTAGATGCTCAATTTGAGTGATGTTAATAGAGTCAGTTTACAAAACGTGTTATTGAATAATACAACCTAATAGAACAAAAATGACATCGAAGTGCCGTACAATACCTAATTTAATATAATTTTTTAACAAACGAATACAGCAGCTGTCCAAATCAACCTTGTTGCCGGTGCAATCGGATCTTGGAACTGCCATATCAATAAATGTTTATATTTAAATTAATTGCCTATATTAACACAAAAACCAATATTTTTGAATAATTTAATTAAATTTAAAAGATAATTTCCTCATTTTAATTTTTGAGATCTGGAAATTTGTTTAAGTATGTTTTTTTCCAAAACAAAAACAAACAGATCACTATACCAAACAGCCTGCTTGCAAACTGGCTTTGCGTTAATTCTAGTTCTTGAGTTCGTTAAAAAACCGATAACTTGGTCATCAGAATTCTCTTATATTAATTCGGTTTTTATCTTTAAATAGTTAAGTTCGGAGAAATATCTAAGTACTACAGTTATTTACATTATAAGTGCGTTTATAAACATGATTACAACAGCGAGAATGAAAGATTAAAATGACGTGGTCGCAGACCAAAAGTCCTTCTACTCACACGACTGTTGTCATGTTGAAACGCACATGTGATGTACAACATTTAATCTACAACAGAAAAATAAGAAAATACTGTTTTAGTTATCGTCTTTTTTATCTTTGGACAGTCCACGAAGCCTGAGGCCTAAATACTAACGTACTGTGGGTGTCTTAAGTGTGAAGAGTTAATATTTGGAGATTGGGAAGAGAAGGGAAAACTTCTGCGGGTGGCAGGTTCCATAGTCTGGATACTCTAGGGATGAATGAACAAAGGCAGCGGAAAGTTCGGAACCTCTCTGTAACCGTAAAAGGATGCATAAAAGTTTTGCAAGTGTTGCTCTGTTGGGAGCTGCCAAAGGAGGAATTATACTAGACAACTTCACAGAGCAGAAGCCGTAAAAATGCCTATAGAATAGCGGGTTTCCTACAGCCCGTCGGTGGACAAGAAGAGGAAGCTTTTCTGCAAGCGTGGGATCATTAATAAGACGAACAGCCCTTCTTTGAATGGAATCAAGAATGCTAAGAGTTGTAGGAGACGCCAATCCCCAGAAATGAGAAAAATATTCTAAAGAGGGTCTGATTTGTGATACGTACATATTATACAGATTAGAAGAAGAGAAATATTTTCTAGCTCAAAAGAGGAATTCAAGCTTTTTAAAAGCTGCTAAGGCTATAGATGTTATGTGTTTGTGCCAGTTAAGATTATTCTCAAAAGTAACACCTACAAAATTCTATAATTCTTTGTTCTGCAGAACTTGGCCGCTTAAATGTTGTAATGAGTTCTTGGTCTTAAATAACGTCGAACTGTTAAAAATATATACACTCATGAACAAAAATATCAAATAATCTTGATATGCAATGCCAATTGTCTATACTAAAAATATTTATATTACCAATTAGAAATCATCAAATGAGGTGAGTAAAAATGTGACGTGCTCCTCGGCTCGTGCTTGTGTCTGTTTTCGTTGGTTTAT
Organism: Listronotus oregonensis; assembly: GCA_019359885.1. Lineage (NCBI taxonomy): Eukaryota > Metazoa > Arthropoda > Insecta > Coleoptera > Curculionidae > Listronotus > Listronotus oregonensis. The sequence continues at coordinate 32,431 of JAHBCN010008597.1, read as the reverse complement.
TTATGTGTGTTCAAAATGAAATTGTTTTTTATTGAAGTATATACCTGTACGTGAAATGTAAATGTTATCTATAAGACTACTACTACTACTTTTTGAAAAAGGCTAGGGAATTTCCAGCCGAAACGTCAAAACAATTAAAAAATATATTTTCTGAAAAAAAATTTTTTTTTTTTTTTTTCCATTGTAATTTGAAGGACTGCAAAACCCAAGAAAAAGAATTCTGAAAATATTAATATATATATATATATATATATATATATATATATATATATATATATATATATATATATATATATAATAAATATAAATATATTAATATAATAAAAATAAACGTAGTAAGAGGTGCTTTTTGTAATCGCATTAAAATACGGGGTTTGAAGGATGGAAACCTCGGGTGTGGCTAAGTCGGCTACATGTTTCACCCTTGTTGGGGATGGTCACATCCGCTGTAAGCCAAGACACGACTGACTAAGGCTCACTAAGTCTTTAAAACTATTCTACATAAAAGTAAGAAAAGATTTAAATGACTCTGGCGCCATCTAACAGACTAATTCCAATGCAACCAGTAAAGCATATTGATACAAAATGATGTTAAATGATAAACAATTTAAATAATGTTATACAGTGCCATCTAGGTAGACATGGCCATAATATTCAAAAATCGCAAAACAGACACCTTTTGACAAAGGAGAAATGGCCACTCATTAGTTCACGGGTTTGTGAAATTCAAATGAGTAGTTTGCCATACCACGTCAGGCGGCGCTCAGCGAAATCTGAGTAAGTGAGAACAAGGGTGAAACATGTAGCCGACTTAGCCACACCCGAGGTTTCCATCCTTTTGGAAACCCCGTAATTTTAATGCGATTAGCAAAAAGCATACCTCTTACTACGTAATTATTTTTTTGTTTAATTGAGAGCCACATGAAGAAACTATTTTCTTTATTGAATTATATAACAAGGTTCAAGAACCTCTACCATTATAATATATATATATATATATATATATATATATATATATATATATATATATATATATATATATATATATATATATATATATATATATATATATATATATATATATATATATATATATATTTTTGTAATGAAAATATTTTTATTTTAAAAATGTTCTGCCAAATGGCTTTTCTTTTGCAGCTGTAATTCGTTTTATTTAATAATAAAATTATTGTTTTAAAAATTTAAATACTTTGTAATGCTAATGCAAATACTTAAGGAAAACAAAAAAGACGACGAGACCTCCTGCGCTTGTTTTTAATAAAACCCAAAAAGGGGAAGTGCAATAAATTCTACTTAGGGCAAAGAAAAGAACTGAAACTGAAGTTCACTGTACTGTACCCTCAAAAGCAAGAAAGAAAGCAATAAATTAATATTAAAATTTACAGGGAAAGACAATAAATTACGAAAGCTTTTTAAGGAACAAGACGCAAAACGTTATTTTTTTAAAGTATAAAGGGGTCGAACCCAAAAATTTTTTTTGTTATGGGTTTTTTTAATGTTTTTTTAACTGGGTTTTAAAAAAAACCAAAAAAAAATTTCAAAAAATGTCATTAATATTAGTCTAATAAACGCGTTTATTTTTTTATTGGTTGACTTTAGATTATTAATATCCAGATTTTCCCGGCACCCCCAAAAAATTTTTTTATCCGAACGAAGCAAATAGGTATATAAATCCATATATAATATATATAAAATATATATATATATATATATATATATATAAAAATATAAATATAAATATATATATATATATATATATATATATATATATATATATATATATATATATATATATATATTGTTTTTATATTATACTTAATATATATATATATATATATATATATATATATATATATATATATAAAAAAAAACAGTCCTTGGGGGGCAGAAAAGGGTTTTTCCAATTTTTTACAGATTCCTAAAAATGGATAATTTAGATATATCGCCCCGACAATTACAGGTTTTTTAAACCACAGTCAATCTTTGGGGGGAGAGCCGGATTTTCTGAAAAAGGTTTTTTTGACAAAAAACCCCAAATTCCCCTTTTCCCCCCCCCACCTCGGAGATAAGTAACGAATTCCCAAAAGGAATTTTTTAAAAAAAACCGGGGAAAAAAAACGTTTAGCAAAAAAAAAGTAACTTCGTATAGGTCATTTAAAAAAACTCCAGGGTGGTATAGAAACCTTTATTTTTATAAAAAACAATGTAATAATAATTAGTCTCTAAATACTGTTAAATTTTTCAAAACACTAGCTCAAAAGTTCCATACAGGATGTTGATTTTGTTAACATTTAACTTACTTTGCACACAAGGTAAATTTAAAAAAAAAAAAGGGTTTTTCTTTATTTCACTAAGATCTTGTACTTCTATTGTAGCCTAAGAAAAAGGGAATAAACATTCCAGAATGCTTAGCGTAGTAAAAAAAATTTTTCTTTTTTTCCTTTAAAAAAAACCCCCCCAGACCGAACCCTCAAGATTTTAGGGGGTTGTTAGTTAAATTAGTTTGGGGAAGACTACCCTAACATTTTATATATATATATATATATATATATATATATATATATATATATATATATATATATATATATATATATATATATATAAAAATATATATATATATATATATATATATATATATATATATATATATATATATATATATATATATATATATATATATATATATATATATATATATATAGATATATATATAATATATAGATTTGTAATCTACCATTTTAATTTTTTAATTATTTTTATCAAGATTCTTAATCAACATAAATTTTATAATAATAAAAATAAACGCCTTTAATTGAAAATTAGTTATCTTTACAATATTAAAAAACAAACATATAGCAAGCATTTTAGTGCCCAGCACTAGGCGAAATTTAGCTCTAGGTACAAAGTACCAGCTATTCTTACATTTAACCCAGTTCAACCCATAATTACACAAAAAAAAATGACTAATACAAATGAAGTTAATAATTAGGGTTTAACATATAAATAATAAATCAAATGTAGCGTTTTTCATAAAATAACAATGTAACAAAGAAGACAAATACACATTTAAACTTAAACCTAATAGAAAAAGATGTAAAATCCTTAAAATAAAAAAGAACGAAGTTTTATTACACCAGGATTTCATATCTTGAGTAAAGCTGTTATAAACTATAGCTGCTTGGTAAGAAAAGCACCTTTCAAAAGTAGTCGTGTTTTGCTTTGGGATGGACAACATATTATTGAACCTGGTATTAAGGGCATGAGTTTCACTTAAATGCAGCTTTTTCCTTAAACAGGAAGGTCTGCCTGTGGCCATGATTGTTCTGACAAAACTGGCGAAATGTAATTTTCTCCTATTGGCCATGTTCAACCATTCCAGCTCGGCAATTTTAGTTGATACGTGATCAAACCGACGCGACGGAGACTAAAAACAAAACGGCAGCAACAGTTTTGAATTTTTTGAATTCGTTCTTGATTTCTTAGATCCAGGAATGGGCCATAGACAAAATCGCAATGATTAAAAACAGGACAACACCAGAGCCTCCACCAAAAGTATTCTAAGTTTTCTGGACAACAACACACGATTACTGTATAACAATTTTAGGTTCATAAAAGACTTCTGCAGCAAACCAGTAACGTGAGTGTCAAATGTTAACTCAGGATCCAAATATAATCCCAAGGATCTTACAGAATTCTTTACAGGCAAAAGGCTGCCATTAATCTTTACTTGCATGTCTTTTATCCTTAAAGTAAGTTATTGAACACTTCTTTACGTTTAAAAAAAAATTGTGCTTTGATGATACATTTGCTAAAGCATATAAATCCGCATTAACCCTATATTCCGCTATATGGTGTTCGTAGGGCAAAAAGCTAAACATGATCTGAGTGACATCTGCATATATTTGACTAGTGCAATACTTAATGTAGTTTGATAGATCAGCCGTATAAAAAATGAAAAGTAAAGGCCCAAGTATCATCAATATCACATAAATTTTTGGGAATAAAGATGCAGAATTTTAAAATATCTGCCTATTAAAATCTTTAAATAAGGAAACACACCTTACATGTCATTTTTAACCAAAATATGTTGTTTTACAGGTTCAGAAAAACAACATTTTTTTGTAACCAAAGAGTGTGGTACCCAAAAAAGCGCATACATTTCCGTGCTAAAATCCTTAAAGCTTGATTCATCATCTGTATTATCATTCGTATCGTGGTTGTAAGTTTCAAACTAGAGATGATTCGGATTCTTGATCCGATAAATAGGAATTGATTACCTGGATAAGATGCCTTTTTCCTTAAAAAAGAAATCGTGATTCCTATTGGTGATTCGATTTCTTTACGAAAATCCGAATCCGTAAATCGATTTCATTTTTTAAGGATCCGTACCAGCTCTGATAGGGGGAAAACACGCCTAAACATTTCGTGTAATATACTTGCGCCTTGATGTACTTTAACCATAAGATCGTGTTTCTTATTGAACCACAAAACCTACTAGACAACCCGAAGAATTAACGAGTTTACTTTCTTACGGTGATCAACATATTTTTTCTCAAAGAGGTGTCCAACAAGGAGATCCTCTTGGACCAGCTCTTTTTAGTTTAGCAATTCAACCAGTTATTTTATCATTAAATACAGAAATAAATCTTTGGTATCTAGATGACGATACACTTGCTGGAAACCCAAAATCGGTTTTAGATAATTTTCATAAAATAATCAGAGGAAGTAAAGACTTGGGTTTAAATTTAAATGTTGATAAGTGTGAATTAACCGTTTTATCTAAAGATCATTCCAATATACTATCAAATTTTTTAAGTGTTGTTCTAATCTGTCTGTAATTCCCATTTCAAATTTTAATTTATTAGGAAGTGCTTTTTCGTCAAATGAAATTGAATACTCAATTAATAAAAAGACAGAATTTTTAAAATCTCTTAAATATTTCCTATTATTTACTAAAATATTCCTTTGCCATACCTCGAATGTCTTATTTGTTAAGATGTTCACCTTGTTGAAATCTCTCCAGAATTACTTGTAATTTTGATAATGTATTACAAAGTTTGGTTCAAGACATAACAAATTGTGATATTAAATTAAATTCTTGGTTACAAAGCACTCTTCCAGTAAAATTTGGAGGTCTTGGAATAAGAGATACATCCAATTTGTCTATTTCTGCCTTTTTAGGTTTAATCAATGGACAAAGTCAGGTTTATCCAAAATTTTACTCTTCTTCCTATATTCTTTGCGACAGTAGATAATGATTTTAGCAATTGTTTTGTAAGATGGTTATCTGTTTGCAATCTTCAAAATCAACCACAAGAATTACCAAAAACAGAAAGATTTGACTTTAATTTGCAAGCTCTTCACAAATATATTACAAACATAAAAAGTGAGACAAGTGAAGATAAGGCACGTCTACTTGCTCTTCAGGCCCCTGAAAGTAATGCTTGACTAACGCACTTCCATCTTCGTCCTTGGGAAATTTGTTAGATAACAAAACATTCCATATTTCCATCGCTCAGACTTGGTCTGCCTATGTGTGGAGAGCACACTGCGTTTGCGGCGAAAATGCTGATATTTATGGCCTACATGGGTTAAGCTGCAAAAAAAAGCGCAGGGCGTCTTCTAGACACAGTCAGATAAATGACATTACCAAAAGAGCTCTGATTTTAGCTGAAAATCCTTCTGTGTTAAGAGCCTCTTGGAGTTTGTAGAAGCGATGGAAAACGGTAGATGGAATGACCCTAATTCCTGAAATATGGAAAACAATTACTTTTGGGACGCTACTTGCAGCCATACACTTGCAAATCTTATCTGACAAAACTTCTAATTTTGTATGGTGCGCTGCATGTATTGCTGAGAATAAAAACATCTAAAATATAAAGAGCTTGGAAGAACGCTTTATCTTCATTATTTTTGCTGTTGAAACTTTTGGTCCTTTGGGTGATGAGGCTAAGGGTTTTATTAATGAAATTTGCAAAAATACAATGCAAAAACCTCGAAGTTTCATTACCCAAAGAATTGGTTTAGCTGTGCAACGGGGTAATGCAGCATCGGTACTAGGAACAATCCAGGAAGACTCCAGGGACTTGACGGTAGTTTATAATTTTTAAATATAGATTAAGTAATTTATTTAATTTTAGAATATTGTTATTTGGTATTTAGTGAATTATTATTAATATATGTAGTAAGTATAAAAAAAGGAAAAGATATTTATTAAACATTTTTTAATTGCCCTATTCGTAATAAAAACTGGTATATGAAAAAATAAATATTGTCAAATACTATAAAGAACAATAATATTGTCTATAATTTAACCAATCTTTGTCAAGTTCAACTCTAAAACTCACCCAAAAGGGCTTTCAAAAGTAATAGGGTTCGCGCAGGGAAAACGGGGCACGTTCTTCAACTTTCGCCGCGAAAAGGTGTATAATTGGACGATTAATCATTTCGCCTTAATAACCTGCAGATTCTGACACGTATACAGCGACGTAATTACGCCGCCACTACATTATGATTACAGGGACATGCCGGAGCGGCTCCGTCGATTCAAAGAGGGGATCAAGTCATTTGCGAATAGTCTCTTATACAGGTTCACACATGTAAAAGTCGTTATATAAGAGTGGCTTTGATTTTCCTGTTGCTTGGCTTTTGAACCTGACACGTGTTTTTTTATTTTCAATTCTCTTCTTTTATTAAGTATATTCGTTGCAAACTTCTTTTATTTTTACAAATGTATACGTTTTCCCAAGCGAGTTTTTTAGATGTTAAACATCATCAATTCAAACAACAAACATTCCTAAAGAAAACACGATTTATTGGTTTGAAATACATTTTACTGCGCTTTTATAAGCTTGACTGCATGAATGTATGTCTGTCTGTCTGTAGGTATGTATGTAGAAAATGAATTTTACGGACAGACATACATAATATTTTGTCAAAGTGAAACATATAATTAGTACTTTTAATTCCGTGGCGTTGAGTTGTTGGAAGGGCTACAATTCGCTAAGGGATTAAAAGACGCTTTAGTCCCTAGGTTTATATCTTATTTTATGCACTTTAAATAATAACATAAAAAACAATAAATCTATATAAAAACTATTCAAGATTACCCTTACATACTGATAAAAACGAGGCTGTCAGTTGTAAGGTTATTATATTTTTGACATCTATACACCACCAGAAACAATTTCTGTCTTCCTATGACACCAAACAAAATCTCACGCTTTCAAATTAAAATTTTCAAAAATTGAGCATTCGTGGTAATGGATATAGAAATAAAAAAGCAGCCGAAGAGGCAATATAGTTATTTTCCTAACAAGTGCGCAAAGTGATACTTTTCCGCACGCGACTGCCGTTCCCGAACGACGCGAAGCGGAGTTCGGGCAAGCAGTCAAGTGCGGAAAAGTCACTTTGCGCAAGCGTTAGGAACAAAACTTTTCCTACGAGCGTCAGATAATACCAATATTAAAGCAATATATTTATAAATGGGAATTATTTGTTGATAACATTTACAACAAAAGAACAGTTATTAGCATATTGTAAATTAATTGCAGAACCTGTAATTTCTTTTGGGGTGGCTTATAAGCGCTATTGTACGGACTGATGAAGGTTGACTTAGCTCAGGAGGGGAGCTTGTTCATGGTCAATATTTTATTCGACATACCTTTCTGATTTGTGGATTCATCAATGTAGCTCTCAGCTACAGCCGTTGATTTCCAGCCCCCAAGTCGCTTGACATTGGTAATTCCTTCTCCAGAATCCGCTAACATAGTCGCAGAGGATCGACGAAAACTATGTCCAGTGTACTCTTCTGGATTTTTTAATTTTAGGTATGCAGCAATTTCTGAAGGCATTTTACCTATTGAATTTATTCCCACACATTGCGTACTGCATGCCCTTGTTTATACTGGACAAAAAACGTCTGTGTGGGTATGTGGTTTTGCAAATTTGCATATTTACGGTAAATTGCAAATAAAGTCCGTATTTGTTTCATCGGACACTCAAAAGATTCTGGAAGTGTTATTTACTGTCGGAATTTTCACCACATCAAATTTTCATTATCCTATGTCATCAATCATATTTTTGTAAGTTCATCTCTCCACAAGCACCGGCTAATCCAAAATTGTAGCAACTTTTATTAGAAGGTAAATATTATCAGGTGTTCTTTCATGAATCTTGAAACTTCTTCTTTGCTGAAAGTTTTTTATTTTTTTGGCCGGTATCCCACGTGTTGGTGTTTAAGAGTGATGTTAGCTTAAAATATGAACTTAAATCAAGGTTCCTTTTACTTTGAGGACACATTTTAACATAGAGTACTTACTCCATAAAGTATTAGGTTTATATGTTTTTTGCAAATCCGCAAAATTGCCAAGAACACTTCTCTCTTTAATACTTTTTGTCCCCTTGCTGGAGCACCAGTTTTCGAAATGACTATATTGATTCTCATATTTTTCACGAGATTTTGCTGGTAAAATTCAAACTTACGGTATTTGCTGCACCCAGGATAGAATCTGGTAGCTCCTCATCGGAACTACTCATTTTAAATAATTATTTTTGTTTGGATTTTTATTTAATTAAAAAAGATACTATGACGCCTTTTCATTAAAAATGCTTGTTTGTATTGAAATTCATTTGTGCAATTGCTTGTTCATATGGAAACGAAGAAAAAATCTGACATGTTTAAAATCACCAAGATTAATATTGTTGCTTGACTTGTCATAATCATTTATTATTATTATACAGGGAAATTAAAAAATGTTTTTTTGTGTTTTAGTTGAAATATTGAAAATTACGAAGTAACAAACAAAAAAGAGAATAAACTAAAACTTGCAATGGCTTCGTATATTGCATGAAATAGCCTACAATTACTAAAATACATATAAATCTTGCTTACCTGTAAGATTTAAGAGAAGTTTTACTTTTCCGCACGGCGTGCAGAAAAGTTCACTTTTCCGCACGCCGTGCGGAAAAGTGGACTTTTGCGCACGCTCGTAGGAAAAATCAGTTGTTGCCAACAAAATCAAAGAAAATTTACGAGAAGCAGTTTTCTGAATATAAAAACTGGTGCAAGCAGTCGCAATGTTAAAAATATCATGGAAGAAGGTGCTTCTGGCCTACTTTTTGAAGAAATCGACCAAGTTGAAAGCTTTCTCGCTGTGGAGCCAGTATTTAATGCTAAAAGCAACAAGAATAAACGAAACTAACGTTTACATTGGCCAGCACTGCAAAACTAATTCCATTTTTAAAGAGGCAAAATGATGGCTACAAATCGAAAAATTCAAAGGTTCTGGGTTTGGATCAAGTAAAAGCTTAGTAACAGAACCTGATAAGGAATTTCTGGCACACAAGGTAAATTAGTACTTAATGTTTTTTAAATATTTTCTTTCCTTGTTGTCCCAGCTGTACTGTAGTACCTATATAGACTAATTTTACTTGTTTTGTTACAGGTGGCGCCTATTATGGGTGTGTTTGGGGGATGTCGGGGCCAAGAGCTATGAGAATTGGATTGCGATGACGTTAAGGATCATGGCGACTTTTTGCTGGTAAACGTTCGAAACACAAAAACCCCAAAAGATCTGTCGTTTGTGATAAAAAGTGCGAACAAAAACTCCACCGATGTAGTGGGACTGATCGGGCAGTAGATTGCTTTAAGAACACACACAAAACGCACAAGATTTTTTGTCGCTTAGAATGGAAAATGGAATGTATACTGACCACTGCTTTCGGAGGACATCGGCCTTCTTGTTAGCAGATTCGGGGGCAAACATAGATCAAGTAAAAAAACATGGTGCGTGAAAAAGCACTGCGGTTGCTGAAGAATACGTCGAAAATTCACTTTCTAAAAAGAAAACTCTCTCCAACCAGATAGTTTTAGGTACCTAGTCTAAAGCTGTTGTGCCCTCTTGTTCTTCTCAAGAGCCCACAAAAGCATCAACAAAGTTTGTTCAAAGCATTGTACAGCATCAAGAAAGGTTGGATTGTCATCCATTAACTTAGGTAATTGTACAAATGTACAAATTAACGTCAATATTGAAAAAAACTAAGAGTACAAAATATTTTAATTTTAATAATTTTATTTCGTTAATATATGACTTCTAATGTTTTTAGATTTAATAAAAAATTTGCATCCTAAATCTACAATTTACCTTTTAATTTTCAATGACACTTATTTGTAGGGATTAAAAGTGCCACTTCAGTTCCTAAAAAGAGGGATTAAAAATACCTATTTAATCCCTAAAGTGCATAAAATAATTTATATTATTACTGAAAATAAATACAAAATTCTTTTGCTGAAACATATTAATTATATCGTTTCTCTTTTGTTTAAAATCAAATTGCTTTCTAAAGTTTTTTTCTCAGATTTAACATACGGTAAAAATCACACAAGATGACTGTTTCACATTTTTTTATATATTTTTCTACATTTTTCAGTCCTCGTACAATTTCTCTCTATTTATAACAAATATTTTAGTAGCAAATATTGATGATATTTTGTATGTATACAATAATTATTATAATTATTTTAACAGAAAAGCATTCCATTTGCAAGTATTATTTAACAACAGTTGTATACTTCATAATTACTAATTAAACTTATAACAAAAGTTTTTTATTTAATAAAATTAGCAGTTAATAGTTATGATTACCTAAATAACGAAATATCAAATCCATTAAAATGTAAATTTAAGCCGAGTAAATAATTTCAACCTTGTTTAATAAACAAGCTAAAAGCTCGTATATATGCACTTTAATAAAATTATTAGCTTTATAAAAATAAATATAACTCAATTAAAAATCGGTTTTTGCGGAGTTATATTTTTATTAAAATATGGACGGTTTTTCAAAGGGATGAAACGAGACAAATTTAGGTGGTAAATGGAATTATACTTTAAAGTAAAATTAATAAACTAAAAACAATAATATAAATGACTAGAAAACAAGTTCTAATGTAAAGGAGTAAAAGTAAAAGGAGTATAGTTTATGAATGAATATGAGTGTAGAATATATATTTTATCTAACACATTTAGGCAGGTAAACTATCAAATAACACACTAGTATGTTAGAAACCATAACTCACTAGTGGGTAATGGTTTATAACTCATTCTTCTGTTCTGAAATATGTCTTTATATCTTTCCGTTATTATTTCAGGTGTTTAAATTAACATTTATATTAAATTAAAATTACATAGTTTTGGATGAACTGGATATTATGAAATTGTCCATGTTTCCATTGAAAGTTAAGGTATAGGGTTCTATTAGGGCGACACAACTGCTTGTTGCTTTTTTTATCTTCCTTTTCTTTCTTTATCTTGAACATTTTTAATATCGAATATTAACTTATCACATCATCTACAAGCCTACTAGTAACTACTCACTGTCGGGGGACTGTCGTAAAAAAGTTTCAATTTTATTTCTTTCAAAAATTTTAAATTTTTTGGGTTTGTATTCTTGGGATCTACTTTTTAAGAAACTAGTTAATTTGCCATATTTTGAAATATCGATTTTCTAATACAGATGAAGGGTCGAGCAAAGCATGGAGTATTTAGTCCATAAAGACGATGGAGCTGATTTTTTCTGTAAATGTAAAAATCGTCAATTTTTGTATCTTTCTTGAATTCATCCATTTTTGAAAAACTTTTCACTCCTTGTCCTAATAATCTCGGGATTTTTCTGGTAATATCTGTATTGCCGCTTCTTCTGCTTCCGTAATAATGTCCCGGAGCACTTAATTTTCATCAATTTTTTCCATTTTTTAACTCTAAAAACCGCTTTTGGTATAATTTAAAATAATAATGTAATGATAAAATATGTGTGTTCCATTTAAACAATATGTCTTTTTATCACCATCTTGTGCCCTGTGCAGACATAAAAATTAGTTTAAAAAATGTGTAACATGTACCTAAAAATAAAAGTCGACGGATCCAAGCATTTTTACAATCCGATCTTATTTTTATTAAAATTATCCTATACATTACTACTGCACTGTATATTGAAATTAATTTTATTGAAATAAACCAAAAACAACTCGAGACAAACGAGATAAACGAGACGAGACGAGACAAAGATTCTGTCTCGTCTCGACCCTGCTCGTTCTGTCTCGAAATATATTATCTCGAAATTTCGAGACGAGACGAGACAAGGCTTTATCTCGTCTCGTCACGTCTCGCGGCAACTCTACGCAACACCAATATTTTTCGCAAAAACGGCCGTAAAATCCATAATATTTCACACTGGATACAAGTGGCTAAAGGTAAAACTATACAGATTTATTTGCTGGACTAATTCAGATATGTAATATTTTCAAAAAAGTAATTTTTATAATTTCTTAGTATCTTTAAAGTATTCATTTATATAAAGCTTAATCTAGGTAAAAGTAACTAATACAAACACGACTCTCCGAAACCCATTTCAACTGATAAAGAGATTTTACAGGTGCGCGATAGTTTTCTTTCCGATTCGTTAAATATCACGTATTCGTATATATTTCGTCGAAAGATAGAGGCATGTGAAGGAGTTAAAAAGCGTACTTGAGAATCCGCATCGAATCTTCTTAGAGCTCCTGAACAAGTGCTCGGTTCTCAAAGAGGCTTTTCTAGAGCGCCAGATCAGACGCGAGCTTGTAAGACATTTGCTAGTTTATCTTGGCAACGTTCACAATTCATTAGCTGGTTGAGAGGATTGTGGGATTTAGTTAAAATTAAAGTAGATTTTTAAAAAACAGATATAATTTAAATGGCTTGATATCTTATTTTTTAATTGCACTAAAATAATGTGACCGGTAAGATAAGATCAGACTAAGGTATTCTTAAGTGTAAGGTCATGTCATGGTTATAATAAGACTACAATCTTGGATTTCAATTATCTTAATTTGTTTATCTTAGGCGTTTTTACATAACTATTTTTTTAGTATTTGAGATACGTTATAAGGCTTATAACTAGTGTTGCAAACGGAAATTTGGAAATTTCCAAATATGCTCAGAATATTTTACGATAGAAATCGTGCTTAGCTACTAAAAACTACGGACCTTGGCATATGACTTCGTTACATCAGGTTTAAAAAAATTATGGAAAAATTCTAAGGAACAATAACTTCCGAAGCTTACACATTGGACCTGGTTTGCCTCACTTTCTAAAAAGATATTAATCTTCACCACTACCCCACTAACATGTCTATTAAAGTTATTTAAGTTTAAGTAAATAAAAATTTGGTGCCCAATAAAATAACACCTACATCTAACTCGCCCCAAAACACATTTTCTAAGGCAAATTAAAAAATTGTAATATCCATCTTGCGCAATTTTTTTTCGCAGAATCTGAAAGAATACTTAAAAATATTCAAATTAACAGTAAATTTACATAAAATTCAAATTTTGTTATGAAACACCTTAGTTGTTGTTTCGTTTTCAACAGAATTTTTTTTAATACAAAAAATATCAAAGATCTTCTTTGGGGACTCACCAGATGGGTCGGGTTCAGTATTGGTCACAGGTTATAGATTATATACGAACACAGAATCCATTAACCCTAACAGACTTGCAGATTGACTAAAACAAACTAATAAAATCGTTTCGGTGGCAAGTTTATCACAATTTAAAAAAAAAGTTTTAAAAATTGAAATTATTTTAATTGTGTTATAAAAATACAGGAAACTTTTAAAAAGTTCTATGAAAATGTATGATGTAATCTCATCTCATCATCTCTCAGGTATATTTTTTGTTTTCAAAAATAAGAAGGGTGGTGAATGAATTGCTTTTAAGTTTTCATAAAATTCAGCATCAAGCAAACGTAACCAAGTTTTATTTAAATTAAGTAAATTGATTTTTAAAAGTTTACATATGTTGAGTACAGTCTCCTAAAAAAATAATATTTTTAAGCACTGAGGACCTCTAACTTTTGGTAAAGCGTATTTAATCTTATTTGGAACAGCCCTAAATTTGTGGTCCATTTAAAGTACTGCATTACGAATTAAACTAAAATAGGAAAAAATATCATAATCCATCCTGGTACTAGTCCCAGCCCGTTCAACAACCAATTTTTGTTAGAGAGAGATGGGCGAGCTCGGCCCGGATGGCATGAAAGAGATAAAGATAACAGATTTTTATCCCAATTTTGGTTTGACTTGTGGATGGACCGGGCTTTACTTATTATAAGGCGATAATTTTGTCCACGACTGTCACGAGTAAACTATCTTAAATTAGAAAATTATTGTCTTTTGCTTGATTTACAGAATATAATGAGAAAATAAGCAAAATATTATGTTTGAGTAAATATTTACGTTTATTACAAAATAAGCAAATTTGACGATTTAATAAACATAAATTTATCCAATACACTATTAAATACACTGAATCATCAAAAACTTCTTGTCTGGCTATATTAAACTTTTACTTCATTTTCATTATATTCGCCATACTTTTCGTAATGGATGTTTCCAGAATGCAAAATAGAGTTTTGTGTAATCCTCTTTGTCGGTTAACCGAGCAATTAATCACGAAACAAGCAAAGCATAAAGAAATTTGTGAATAGCAAAATACGGCTGGGTGCTCGATGAAACCCCCTTGTGCCTTCCCCATCGGTTGCAGCGATGAGAAGCTAAACAGCAGTGAGAATCTGAGCGTTTCGCCTTTCTCGGTTGAATATGAGATTTAGAATCTGTCTTATAACTGCATATTAAAAAGAAATTAATTTGTGGCATTCTCTATACATGAAACTTTCGTGTAAACTGTTTGCATACCTATATATATATATATATATATATATATATATATATATATATATATATATATATATATATATATATATATATATATATATATATATATATATATATATATATATATATAATATATATATATGAATATATATATATAATATATGCTGAATTTATAAAAATATAATATAAAATAATATAAATTTTATATTATTTTAAATGGATAAATATATATATAGTTTTATTATTTATATATATAATATTTAAACTAAAATATTAATGAATATTATTATTTATAAATATTTTATATAATTAAAAATTATATATAATATATATAATATATATATATATTTATATTTATATATTATATATATATATATTATATTATATTTTTAATATATAAATAAAAGCAAAGGTTACTCACTCATTCATTCATATATCTACTACTGACTAATCATAAAATCCCGAAAAATACTTGACTTTTGAAGAAAAAATTTGGCACAAAGGTAGATTATTAGTAGGAAATGTCAGCTAAGAAAGAAATTCTAGAAAACTCTTTCCTAAATTGGTAGAATGGTTGTGAAAGTTTGTATGCAATTTTTTTATTTCTCGCCTAAACGCATGAAAATTGATATTGATATTGATATTAATTACGATTAATAATGATTGGTTTTAAATTTTTTGGAACTACTTTCCTTAAAAGAAAGGAGGGTTAAAATAGAGATAAAAGAAAAGTATAGAAAAATCGTTATTTTTAAAGTTGTAAATATGGAAATGGGTAACTAGACTTCTGAATACTTATTGTTAGAAAAAAAGAAATTTTAGTTTTTACACAGAAACAAAAGCGTAAATCACATTTTGTAATCTAAGCATCTTCTCTTATATTTATTACTGTTTGCTTGCGATTTAGTAAAAATAATTATTTTTAAATTCTTAGTTAAGTAAAATTCCTAACAACTATTTTTAAGCATATAAAAATATGGCAAAGAATGGCGAAACGTAAATAATATGTAAATAGTAAAAGTTATAACTAGGACTAAGAGATATGATAGAGAAAACAATTAAAACCCAATTACAACTAACTCTCTAATTTTTATCACTCTGTATGCTTATTAATACCAATCTCTCTGTAGCATACGTACAGATAATTTTTGATAAAATCATTACAAATTTTTCAAATTTAAACTTCACCATTTATTTTGCAGCGACAAGCCAAATCCCTACGACTGTCACAATAAAGTCTTTAAAAATATTATCTTCTTCTTCGTTTACTAAAATTTAAGAGTTTTAAATAAAATTCCAAGCGAATTCTAAATTGCAACAATTTCCTAATCTCATTTCATTAGCGCAAATTCTCGTCGAAATTGCTGCTCATATTTTTAGGAAAATTTAATTTGGCCGAAGCCAACTTTTAATTGAGTTGTGTACATTTTGTGAAGCTGATAATTTTATTGAAGTAATCATATGAGCTTTTAATTTATTTACGGAAAAAGGTTCTGTTTAATAGTCCAGGCGGAGTTCGTGTGTCACCGTGGCTTTATGTAATAAATGGCATTTTTAGTTTTAAATTTTAATTTCATTTCTGTAATCAGTAGGATCCTGATGTGCTGCATAAATTTTAAAGGTGCTGAAAATGTTTTACAAGAAGTTTTTTTATTTAAAGTGAAACTTGGATATAACTTTTTGTTTTACTGCTATAATTAATCGATTTTTACATTGTTTCTTTACCCATACATTCTAAGTCTATGTTCTTTTCCCCGTCGCTGTAGCATAGTTTCATTATAACACGTTCTGAATGTTTTAAAATTTAGGTATAAATTGTTTTCCCCTTTTAAACAAAAATGAGGATATTGTTTTTGTTTTTAAAAAAAAAATTTTTGTTTAAAGTTTTTTTAAAAATACAGTTTACATGTACTTACCAGAAAATAAAAAAGTATATTTTTGTACTTAATAAAATTATCACACTGAGTTAGACAGAAGTTACTTTTGGTGTATTATGTTTCTTACGACGAATTGTTTTTTACTTACCGTCGCCAGGGATGCAATTGTGGGTAGTACTTACCTGAAAACAAAATAAGTATTAGTATTAAAAAATGTTCGAAACTTATTTCTAAAGTAAATAAAATAATTTGAACTTATTTTTTAGTAGTAAGGCAGGCTTAAATGTTTCTTATAAAAATAAAATTTAAGAGAAAATAGATCAGGACATCTCAAAAGAAATCGGAAAATCTAAATAATTTAGGATTAAGATTGTCTTTTTTAATAAATTTAAATTTTAATTTTTATAAAAATTAATTTTATTATAAAAATTATATATATATATATATATATATATATATATATATATTATATATATATATATATATATATATATATATATAGTTCTTGTTAGTTCTGGTTAGTTCTTGTTATAATAATATTAAAATGGCCCATTATATATTATGTTATAGATTTATTTTATTAACTTTTATAATTTAGTAATCTGGTCCTAGTTTACAAGTAAAATTTTTGGTAAATACAAATTTAGAGACTCGTTACGAATTACATTTGAGCCATTTTTGTCGGGAGGCAGTTTAGATATTCCCACGTCATCACCATTAAAAAGTAGTTTATTGCATTTAAACCTAACTAAAACAGGAGAAGACGAATACTGAAAAACAAAAAACCTATTTCTAATTTAAGTTTCATCGTCTAGACAGAGCCTTCGCCGATTTGAAAGATTTACGGTTCGACAATTGGCCTGAATTTAGCAGCAGATTGCTTGCAAGTTTAGCGAATGCCTAAGACCTACTGTCACCGGCATCGTGTGGTTGCCGCAGGCATGTTAATTATATCAGAGTCATGCCAAGAGTCCAAAGGGCACAACATGAACATTCGGAGTCGTCAATAAATCTTGGAGATGT
The DNA here is from genome assembly GCA_019359885.1 of Listronotus oregonensis. Classification (NCBI taxonomy): domain Eukaryota; kingdom Metazoa; phylum Arthropoda; class Insecta; order Coleoptera; family Curculionidae; genus Listronotus; species Listronotus oregonensis. The sequence goes on along the minus strand of JAHBCN010008597.1, from coordinate 14,797 downwards.
TTGGATGGAGACAGAGATGACTGTTTTAAACAGGATTTCAAGTGCTTTAAGTGAAATTTTGCAAGTTGGTAAGATAAGCGAAAGGAGAATGGGATGAAGTATTTGCAGTATTTTTCTAAAAAATAAAATGTAATAATGTAACACTAACTTTTAATTGTATGTTAGAATTATTCAGTTTTGGTCCCGGGGTATAACGATTAGTGTGTTCAGCCCTATTACGTTTGTATAAATACTTAGTTTGTTGACTTAAATTTTTAAAAGAAAAATAAATATTAATATAAATATAAATTTTATATTTTTATAAATAATATATATATATATATATATATATATATATATATATATATTATATAAAATATATATATATATATTTTATATATATATATATATATATAAAATATATATATATATATATTATATATATATATATATATATATATATATATATATATATATATATATATATATATATATATATATATATAAAATATTATGGTACTTTTTTATTTCCACTGAGATTAATGAAACAAAAATGAAATTGCGTTTCTTTGTAAAACAACAAATCAACATTTAAAGCCTCTATTTCAGGTTTAGTTGATATCTTTAGCAAAAGTTTATTACAATAATAATTACAACCGTTTATATCCACAATTTTTATATTGACAATGTCACAGCTGTCAGTTGTGACAGACATTTGGTAGAACTTTGTAGATAACGCGGCAATTCAAACTCCCAGAACATCATTCAAATTTAAGAAAGCAAAACTTTAAAAAGCATTTCTTACATATATTATATATATTAATATATATATTATATATTATTATATATATATATATATATATATATATATATATATATATATATATATATATATATATATATATATACAGTAGTCTGTGAGTGAGACCCCGTTTATTGCTTTAAATATTCAAATTGGGAAAAAATGTTTTATACAAAAATATTTTGGTTTTTGCTGCTCTATATTTTTTAAACAACGTTATGTATACAGGGTGCATCAAAAAGTCCGTACAAGAACAAAGTTAATTTTTTTAAATGACTCCCCATATTTTTTGTTACATTTTTGTTTTCTGCATAAAATTCCAGATATTTTTTATTGAGCATATCATATCCCTATATTCAACTGTTTACGAGATATTCGCATTTAAATACAAATTTAGAAGGAAAAAATCCGCTCATCTTTTAATGTTGTTTAACGTTTCTATGGTTTCAGCAGTTTTTTGAGAGTTGCATAATAACCATATATGCTATAAAGATTAATAAAAATGTCATAATGACAATTTTATTAATCTGAAAAAAATTTGTTTTAATCGTTTTTTTCTTGTTTAAGGTTTTACCTATTTCTACTCATCATGTGATATCTAATTACTTATTAATTATTACTATGGCTGTTTTGTCACTCTACTAAAACCATAGAAACGTAAAACAACATTGAGAGACAAGCAGAATTTTTCATTCTAAATTTGAATTTAAATGAGAATATCTCGTAAACAATTGAATATAGGGATATGATATGTCAGATGAAAAATATCCAAAATTTTATGTAGAAAACAAAAATGTAACAAAAAATATAGGGAGTCATTTAAAAAAATTAAGTTTGTCCTTGTACGGGCTTTTTGATACATCCTGTATACATAACGTGGTTTGCAAAATATAGAGCAGCCAAAATCAAAAAATTTTTGTATAAAACATTTTTTTTCCCAAATTTTAATATTTGAAGCAATAAATGGGGGTCCCACTTTCACAGATTTACTTATATATATATATATATATATATATATATATATATATATATATATATATATATATATATATATATTATATATATATATATATTATTTTTTTATATATAATAATTTTATTATTATATTTATTATTTATTATAATAAATTTTTTTTCTTTTATATACAAAGCTTTTATGTTTATATTTATTAGCTTCTTCCCTTAAAGGAATTTTATTTAAAAATGTAATTTCATCATTTAGTCCTGATATTGTTTTCTAACTCTGCCTTTGAACTCAATTTAGTTGAGCTTTTTCTATTTGGCCGAGCTTGATAAAGGATAACACAATTTCCCTTTTCACGGTATAAAACAGCGTATCATGTCATATAAACGAATAAATGCCTCAAATTGGGAACAAAAACTAATTTCGTCGGAGGCAGATTGTACTACGGAGATAGGTTGGCTCGATGAACCGGAAAATACAGCGAAATAATTTTTCACAAAAATTGCGCGTTGGCAACGCTGATATAGTTTTTTTTTCGCTGTTAGCTGAAATATTTTCCTTTATGAGACATGGATTTTTATTGTTTCATTTGTACGGTAATAATAATATTTATTAAAATATATTTTAGTTATTTTCATTGAATAATTAAAAATAATATAAATTAATAAAACAAACAAAGAAAATAATGACAAAACCAGAACGGCTATATATCCACGTAACGGTAAACCTTCACATCTTTATGAAATACCAAAAATTCACAAGAACAATATACCTTTGCGACCAATTACCAGCTCTAGAAATGGACCCATGACCACACTGGTTAAATCGAAGTGTGTATAAGTTGTAGCTTTAAAATCAGTTTTTAGTTATCTAAATATAAACCGTTTTGCATGTATTAAAAAGAGAGGTCTCTACAGCCATATACCCTAAAAGAGCTAAACACTTATAGTCAATTTGCTCTGTTTAAGTCGCAAAAAACGTACCCTGCTAATAATTTAAAAACTTTTCCACTAGCCGAGACAAGACAAAAACAACGTGAACGTGAACTGAAAACGCTCAAGCCGTTAGGGAAGAGTCTAGCTCATTTTGCAATATACGGCCATCTCGGGTATGCCTAGACGCATAACTTAGAACCTAGTAAGTCTCGGGAGGCATATTTATGTCCAGCAGTTCTGAACAATTTCATATTTCGTTACTTCGTGCTCATTAGGTATTCTTTCCTTCCAACAAGGGAACTAGAAACTAAAATTCCAAGTTGGGTACACACAAATATTATATTTGTGAATATTTTTACAAAAAAACAAAGTATACTTAAAAAGGTAAATTTTTAAATATAAAATATATTAATATATATATATATATATATATATATATATATATATATATATATATATATATATATATATATATATATATATATAAAAACACAAGTCGTCATTTAAATAACGATTTTGAGATATTTTGTTGACCTCCATGGGAGCGTTGTCTTAATTGTTAATGTTGTAATAATCCGAGTTTATTATTTTACCAGCTTGAAAATAATTCATAAACAAAATTTCTTTAGCAATTCAAAAACTGATTAACACCTTCTTGATTGTCTTCCTACCTCTAATTTGCATTAAGAATCCATCTTGGTGGCAGACCCAAGTCTCATCTATAGGAAGAAAATGACGCATAAAATTATTTTAATAATTTCTATACCGCTCAATGCTACATCTTCCAAAACTTAAAAACATATCTATATAAGATATTTGATTTATTCGACCGTAAACAGGGTTAAATAAAACAATTATCGGACCAAAAAAAAAAAAAAATTGAAGGTGTTAGATCCGGAGATCGTGGCGGCCAACTAATAGGTCAATGTGTTTCTATCCAAAGGTTTTTAAAGTAAGTATTTAAAAACTTTTTTATTTGAACCTCATTATGGGCGACGACGTCATCTTGTTGAAAGTAAATCTCTATTACTTCATTTATTCAAAGCCTTCTGGGGTTTTAAGTAATAAAGTTTAAATAATTTGCATAGAAAACCAATATCATAAAGGGGGGTAATATTTTTAAAAAAGATAATTTTATGCTATATTTTTAAATTACAATAATTGGGATTTTCCAGAGAAATGATAGGTTGATTAACAATCATTATAGACCATCTTTTGTACCAAGCATTTTTTTGTATCTTTTGAAATTAAGAATTTTTTGATTATCCGTCATATTTCTTAAGCGAGTGAAAATTTTCAAATTTTGGTTTTACCTTTGACCAAAAAGGGGTATAGTTTGTCTCAAAGTATACCGTGTTAGCTTGTGCGTTCATTTATCGATACCTGCCGACAACAATAAAACTGTGGATCAGTAGATATTAAAGGACAGAACATTAGGGACAGAATCTAATAATATAAAGATTTATAATTTATTGTTTATTTAGGTAGGTAACATCTTAAAATTACATAAAGAAATTAAATATATGCAAAGTTTTAATAAACTTACATCTATATTATTTACACATTATTACATTTTTAATCTAAATATCTAAATCTAATGCTGCAACAGGATTTATGTTGTTTTGTAAAGAAATGTAAGAGTCCTCAATTTTTATAATGTGCTGTAACTGAATTTTTCCAGCTCTCAAATGGTATGTTAGTAATTACATTTTTATCAAATATAAAACTGGGATTTAAGGAGGGTGTAAAATTTTCTGCTTTGATCTTTGATTTTACTTGGTTCCACAAATGCTCTATGGGGTTTAACATACAGTGATACCGAGGAAGACGTAAGACAGTATGCCCAGCCTATTCAGCCAAATTATCACAGACATATTGTTTTTTAATGGCATATGAATTTAGGAAAGTTGCGTTTTTTTGTAACTGAATTCAAAATAAATATCATTTTCTAACAAATATTACTGGATTTCAGTTTTTGAACTTGATTAATTAAGGTGATTTGTGTAGCAGACGGCTGTGGTAGCTTGCGTTATTTATGACAATAACACTGTTGCTTAGAATATTTTTTAAAAGATTATTCAAAAACCAGCTAGAATCCTTAATATTCTTTGCATATGTATTTATTACGATTTTGATAGCACAAACAATTACGAAGATACCCTATAAAATTGTCGAAAATGGGATACCCTATACAATTGCTATTACGGTAATTTTTCGCATTAACAATAGGAGTAAATAATAAAAGTAAATCCCCCTTTATAGACGTCCCTTAACATTTTGCACAGTGTGTATGAAATAAAACAAATTGTCCTCGGCTTGCCTCATTATTACTTAAGAAAACAAACAATCTCACGCCATTAAATTATGCGGCGTTGTTACGTCAACTATTTACATTTGAAAAAGAGAAATGGCCGCGGCTCGTCTGACTAAATCGCGCTAAAAATAGCCGGACATATGGGCGGACACTCCGCCGCTACAAATCGTGAACTCGCCGGCCTTCTGGCCGGTCTATTACATCGTTGACCTAATAAAACTTACATTTATTAGACGTTTCGGACGTAATAAATCGCCTGGTATGTTCTATGAAAGTACGGCCCCCTTTTTATGATAACGAGACGAGCATGTCGATTGTTATCGACTCCATCTTTAAGTGCCTCAACGCGGACGTGTTGGATGAAAGATTGTTCTCTAGGTTAGACATTTTACACAGTAGATAATATTTATAACGTAAGTTGTTCGTTTAATAGAGAAGATTATTTTACGCCATGCAGTCGAATATTAAGCCTTGCTTGCCTGAAAATGTGTTCGAATTTTTGTTATCAACTAATACACTATTGATTTTCTGATTTTTTTTAACAAGTAAAAAAATTAAAATTTTCCTTTTAAAAATGATTTCCTTTTTTAAAATAAGACAGGGTTTGAAGGTCTTAGGCCGATCAGAATGCAAAATCTAAGCTACCTCGCGAAATTCCTGTTTCAAGGCGCTTCCAGTAAAACTGTGAAATTTTTAAAATTTTCAATTACTTTTGTCCTAAAACGTACTTATTAATCAAATTTCAAGTTTCTACTCCCTCGGGAAGTGCCCCATAATTTTAATGAGTCAGTTAGTCAAGCCGTCAGTTAGAAGTAAAACCTCCGATTTTCAAGATCGAATATCTCAAAAACTACTTGACATAACTTTCTCAATTTTTTCACAGGCAATTAGAGTACTTATACCAAATCTCATACCTTTATGTAAAACGATAACAAATTTATGATAGGAGAGAAAACTCGCTGATATATTTCGTGTTATAAACACATATCGAGCGTAAAGCTAGCACTTGGAACAACAGATGTAAACTGTGGTATGTATACGTTTACTTCGCGGCATAATAACCTCGTACTAATACCAGGATTTCCTTCCGCAATTTCCAAAATTCTTTTTTCTTGTTCCACAGTTATGTACCTCCCAAGATTTCTCAGTAGCACACTTCCCGATTTCAAAACTCTTTAATACCGTTGTAGAAATCTTTTACAGTATATTTGAGCTGTTAGATTAGCATTTCTGTTTGCCTCGCCATAAATGGATAACATTTCGGTATATTGCTGATTGCTCAATGTACGACTGACTTGATGGACTCCACACTACGAGTAACGCTGTTGCCAATTGTTTTTAAAATTTTTAACTGGGGAAAACATTATTTTTTATATTGTTTATTTGTAGACTGAAAAAAATAAAACTTAGTTTATTTTACTAGCAAATTAATCTACTGCTGAGCGATTTAGACGAAAGATGCCAATTGTTAAGGTTTTCAGAAATAATTGCTTTCAAAGTTTCTAACTTTAATACCTTTTAGGCAAAAATCTGTCAAGTTTTAACACATATGTCATATAAAGTTTTTGACTTGTTTTGAGCTTCACTATCGTCCATTAAAATCGTGGGGATCATACTTTTTACACCCTGTATTTTATGAATTTTTCGGATATCAATAAAAAGGTTTTTAAATCTGTTCGAATATCAATCTTCCAAGTGCTATAGCAAACTTAAAAATTTGTAACTTATATTAGCAGAGAAAAATTGCAACTTTTATCTTATTTATAATTAATGTCATTAATGGCACGAAAGTTAAATTAAATTAAGCATTTTTATCACCCTAATATAGGATTATCGGTGTTTTCGTTGGACCAATAAGATCGCTTTATCCTTTTCGATCGCCAAGCGCTTCAACACAGCTTTACTCTCTTCTCTTCTGGATTTTGCCGCAAAATATGACAATAAAATTAGTTCTCTCGTTCGCTTAAATTTAGCATATTCTCTTCAGGATATTGTGTTCTTTTCTTTTAGCACAAATTAAGTACTTTATTCGTAATAACCAGCAAGTAAGAGTAATCTAACATTACAACTTTATTTAAAAATTGTAAAAAACTTCATATTTTTAAATACTTCTTTATTCCTTTTGACTTGGCATCCAGGACCTTAAAACTTTCGTTGATTTAATCAATTTTCTACCCTTTATAATCAAATTAAACTTAATGTGGAAAAATACATTACGAATGTCCGTATTTTTTTCTGTTTGAATGCATATGTCTTTCTTATTTAATTTTAAACCACGCATATATCGATGTTACCCACTCTCATCTTTAAATACCCTATTTGAATTTTTTCTGGGGAGCCCTCAGGATTTGTTCGTTTGTGTATACATTCAATTTTGTATGCTTCATTTAATTTAAAGCGTAGTAGAACATAAAATCCGGATTGAAACGTTTTTTGTTGATAGGGTGAGGAGATTTGTCGGAGTTTGGAATATTGTCGCTAAGAGTTATGACTGCCTCCAGTTATTTACGTCTGTCGAGGAAATCCCCAAAGTGCCGGCAATAATATCTTTGAAATTTATTCAGCTTTGATTTGATTTTCTTGCTTGGATATTTTTTCCACAGCACCTTTATTTACTTGAATTTTCGAACGGTAACCATTGTCTAAATATTATAAAAACCCACAATGGCACATTATCGGTTTTAACTTTGTGTTGGTAAATAATTAAATTAAATATTTTCAAGTGTACAAATTATTCATTATAACGGCACTGTTAGGTGCAAACTTTAAGAAGAAAATCTTCTTGACACAATGGTGACCCTAAATTTACTGAAAAATTTTCCTGAATGTTATTAGTCTGTCACAAAGTATATCCCTATGGCTTTTGACGGACAATACCCCAATAAACCTTTAACGATTTTATTACCCATTGTTATTGGGTAAATCCATTATTTCATAATGGCAGAGATGGGCCAAGTATTTCTTGAGTATTGACCATTAGGTATATAAATATTTCGGCTAATATTTTAGTGGCAGTGTTGAATAACCGTTTTTACTGTGCGTTTCGAAAAAGTTGTTTTACGAGAATATAACTATGTCGCGTCGAAATTATTTGTCATTAGATGCAAAACAGGTTGTGAAAAAGGTGTATAAAACTTTAATCAGTAGAGGACTAAATAAACTAGAAGCTTTAAAAGAAACCTGTCCACTTAGAAAAACTCCAATATCATCCATAAGGGATATTATTATTAGTGAAGAATTGAACAAAAGAAAAAAACGTAGTGATTTTCAATGTTACCGTATAGACAATAGTGATCAGGACCTAATAAGAAGAAAAATATATTATCATTGGGAAAGCGGAGTTGTTCCTACCTTGGATAAACTGAAAAAAGCTAGACGATGACGAAACCAATATAAATATTAGCCGTGCCACCCTCCATAGAGCTGTTTGTAAAATGGGATTTAAATACCGCAAAACAGACAAAAGACAAGCAGTAATGGAATCGCACAGATTACGCACTTGGAGATTTAATTACCTTCAAAAAATTAAAAGATATAGGTTAGAAAACAGATCCATAATTTACCTTGATGAAACATGGTTCGATACACACGACACAGTATCCAAAAGATGGGTTGATTCCTGTCAAAACTGTCAGACGAAAGCGCCTTCAAATAAAGGAAAACGCATTACCATAATACACGCTGGTTGAGAAGACGGATTTGTCCCAAACTGTTTGCTGTTGTCTGCAAAGAATATTAAGGATTCTGGCTTACATTATCATGAGGATACAAGTGCAGAACTTTTTGAAAACTGGTTTTAAAATTATCTTTTTAAAAATATTCGAAACAAGTGTTATTGTCATGGATAACGTAAGCTACCACAGCCGTCTGCTAAACAAAGCACCAGCTTCATCAAGTTCAAAAACTGAAATCCAGGAATATTTGTTAGAAAATGAGTAACTTTGGGAAGTCCTAAATTTATAAGCAATTGAAAAACAATATGTGTGTGATAACTTGGCTGAACAGGCTGGGCATACTGTCTTACGTCTTCCTCCTGTATGTTTAACCCCATAGAGCATTTGTAGAACCAAGTGAAATCAAAGATCAGTGCAAAAAATGTTACACTTACTTTAAGAGGATTCATACCTGCTGTTTATAAGCTATTTTGTTTTAAAGAATGGCACCAAAACTAACGAACGAAATTAAACAAAATTTTGGAAATATATTCTAATTATATCGACAAATGAGGGAAAGGTATTGAGAAGTACCAATTAAAAAAAAAACTTTTAGTTTTGTGATTGTGTAATATTTATTTTTTTTAAATACTTTCCCTCATTGTTTACCATTTTCCCCATAATTTATAAAGAGACCAAAATTTTAAATAAACCCCTAGTTTTTTGTCAAACTTTTGAATTTCGTAATTAATAAATTTTTGAAAAAAAAAGAAACCTTTAGATTTTTAAAACATCTTGGCAACGCAGCAACCCTCATAGGATGTCGACGTGGTGGCAGGTGGCATGGGAAGCGATTTTCATGTCTATTTTTAGCAGATTAAAATAATATTTGTAATTATTAGGGTGCCTGTTAATTTGATTTGCCTTTTGAAGATGGGACGGACTAAAAATAAAGAAAATGAATGTGGTAGAAAACGATTATGTCTGTCAACAAGTCGGAAAAATAGACGACTTGCTATGAAAAAACGGTAAGTAGGATATTATTGTTATGAAATGTTTATAATTAGGGTTGCCATAATTTATTAGAATAATGTCCGGACGGTCCATCAGATCCTAGGATAAATAGCAGCGATTGTGAAACGCGTGCACGAAATTTTTTCTGCTATTTTACCTAACTGAAATGGTTGTAGAAATTAGACAAACTAAAAGTAAAACTACTTACTGAACAGAATACAGGCAACGCGCTGCGACTGGCTGCGCTGCAGTGCTCGCAAATATTCAAAATCCGGACGCATTTACGAGTCCTGACAAAAGTCCGGACATGGTTAATAAATCCGGACGTATGGCAAGCCCATTTATAATATAATTTTTCGACTACTATTACTACTATAAGTAAAATACAAAAATTAATTTTTAGGAAACAAAATATAGAATTAACAAAGTCTAACCATAGTTTTAGCAGTGCTATGCAGGCGAACAGGTAAAATAGTTATTTTTGTATCTAGGGTGCGAAATACTACTTTGGTGATACATTGATTGTACAATCATTAAGCGTGCGATGTATTTCGAGCCGGGCAACGCCGGGTTTTGCAGCTAGTATTATTATATGTCTATTTTCTGTTAAATTATTACGTGGTATTATTTTATAATTTGTCTTATTTTTTTTATAATTGCACTTTTCTTGAAGTTTATTATTTTTTTATCTTGGGACAGTCCACAAAGGCTGATGCCGGGACTTAAATTTTTGGAGATTGGGAGGAAAAGGAAAAACTTCTGCGGGCAGCTGGTTCCATAGCCTTGACACTCTAGGGATAAAGGAACGAAGAAAGCGGGAAGTTCACTAACTGAACTGTAAAAGGATGCATAAAAGTTGCACTACGTGTTGCTCTGTTGGGAGCTGCCAGAGAAGGAATTATACTGGCCAATCCTCTGAGCAGAAGCCGTGAAAATACCTATAGAAGAGCGACAGATCCCCTACAGCTCGACGGTGGGCAAGAGGAGGAAGCCTTTCTGTAAGCGTTGGATCATTAATAAGACGAACGGCTCTTCTTTGAATGAGGTCCAGAATGCTAAGGGTTGTGGGGGACGCCATTCCCCAGACATCAGAACAATATTCCAAAGAGGGTCTGATTTGGGATAAATACAGAGTGTACAAATTGGAAGAAGAGAAATATTTTCTGGCTCGGAAGAGAAATCCAATCTTTTTTGAAGCTGCCGAAGCTATGGATAAAATGTGTTTGTGCCAGTTGAGGTTATTCTCAAAAGTAACGCCGACAAGATTAAACGACTCTTTGTTCTGCAAAACTTGGCCGCTCATATGCAAGGGATGAGCATTTGCAGACTTTTTTCGCGACAGGGAACATGATTGTGTTTTCAAGGCATTAAACTGAACAAGATTTTTGGCGCCCCAATCCAAGATAAGTTTGAGGTCCTGTGAAAGAGATATCTGCATTGACCTGCGCTTGTTTTCGAAATCGGGATTACGCGGTGGCTTAATAAATTGAATACTAGAGTGAAGGGTACTATCGTCAGCAAAACTATGAATGGGATTGATTGTGGAAGAAAGAAGATCGTTAATGTGTAGAAGAAACAGCGTGGGTGCCAGCACTGAGCCCTGGGGTACCCCAGCATTAATTTGGTGGAAGCTGGAGGAATGACCATCTACACTAACTGATATACGTCGATTAGAAAGGAAACTGGAAAGCCAAGAGCAAAGCTTAGGTGGAAGACCGTACGAAGGAAGTTTGTTAAGAAGCCCATCATGCCAGACCTGATCGAAAGCTTTGGATATGTCAAGAGCAACGATCTGGGATTCACCAAGAAACTCAAGGGACTTGTTCCATCCATAATTGAAGGCAAAAGCTAACACGGTATATTTTAAGACAAACTATACTTAAGTTAAAGATTGAATTATGGCTGGATTTTTTGACGTGAGTGTTATTACTGATACTGCGTACGATTAATCCAATGGGTAGACACTGTAACCAAAGTACTTTGAAATCTACCCTTAACTTTTAACCAAATTAAAATTACTTAACATAACGACATGAACTGAATTAAATATTCAGTGCTTAGCCACGATTTGTCAGTTTTTACTTTAAACGCGAAACTTAACAATAAAGTTTATAAACTAAGTTTCGACGAATCTGCTTTACTCCGATTTATCTTTCCTGATTTACCCGCAGTAACTGTCCAATTCACGACGAGCGTTTTTAAAGTTTTCATCAGATTATCCATTATTTTTACTCTATTTAAACTTAGTTTGTAGGAAAAGTTCTTCGCGAACTTGTAAACACGACCAGATTTAGTTTTTGTTACGACTTGAATAACGAAGTTTATCAGATTATGTCGGAAGTCAATTGTTCGGGTCTCCAGAGAAACACCTTTTAGTCATCTTTTATAATTTGACTCAAAAGTTGCATAAAAAATAAAATTAATCCCAAAAATTATGCTGGAATTATATCTAATGTTTAGCAACATAACCCTGTTTATAGGGCTTTTCATCATGTGACAAGCGCAAGCGCAGTCGCCATGTTGAAATAGCGGCAATTCAAAAGTTTCGTACTGTTTTGATCGACAATGGCTCGGAATGCAGTATTATCTCCCCAATTAAATCATTTAGTGGAAAAAATCGTTGATGTTGCTTCACTGATTTATACTTCAGTTAAAGCCCATAATTGTACGCAATTAAAAAGGTAGCTTAAATGTCATGGACGTCTTTAAAAAGGAAAAAGAAGTGAGCTGATTGAGAGGTTAGGCATCATTACTTCTTTACTATACAAAAAGTATCTATAATTTTATTCTAATTTGGCCTACCACATATATACAATTGTTATATTATTAAATTGTATTGTATTTAAATGATTTATAGCGTGTATCACTCCTACATACTTCATAACAACACCGCTTCTTCGTTCCTTTTCGTACTGATATCATTATAATAATCGATTAAAAAACCTATTTGCTAATTAAGGCACTTTTTTCTTTATTTTTCGTATTTCTTTTCTTCAATAACTATACTTTCTTTAGTATTTTTTATTTTAATTATGTGTTTACAGGCCCTTAACATGCTTGTTAATAAAAAACAGTACGAAAAAAGGCTGATTGATTATATATATATATATATATATATATATATTAAATATTATATTTTCTTGAACCATTTATAATATATTTATTTGTTTCGTTTTTGTTGGGTTTAGGTTCACCATATTAAACAACAAGTTAGTTAAATGACGTTTCGACTCTAGTTTGGGTCATTTTCAAATTTTTTATTCATTCTAAAAATCACACAAAAATATTAAAATTGACGTAATACATAAATTACATATATAACTCACAAAACACTTAACAAATATTGGTTACATTTTAAAAAACAATAACAATCTAAAATTAATAAAATTGAACCAAAAACGATGGATGCAATTATAAACAATTAATATCACAGATTCTGGCACGTACCTTGAATATCAGATGTTTGTTTAAGAATGTGTGGTTTTATTTTAAATATAACGAAACGAAAATAATTGATAAAGACCAAAACTATTACAAATTACAAATCAAAGAGATGATCGAAATTAAAAAATGTAACAATGCAATAAATATTAGGACTGACATTGCAGGACTCAGCCATATTTACACAAACTTGATTAAATAATTTATAATCCCGTATAGTATATCCTTTTAAATAAATTTCCTAATATCCTCCTCTTAATATTTCAAAATTTGATAATATAATAAAGTAAAGAATTTGATAAAAAAATATCCTAAGTATAAAAAAATGCCATCCATCGTTAATACAAAATAAAACCACACTTTCTTAAACAAACATCTGATATTCAAGGTACCTGCCAGAATCTGTGATATTAATTATTTATAATTAATCCATCGTTTTTGGTTCAATTTTATTAATTTTAGATTGTTATTATTTTTTTAAAATGTAACCAATATTTGTTAAGTGTTTTGTGAGTTATATATGTAATTTATGTATAACGTCAATTTTAATATTTTTATGTGATTTTTAGAATGAATAAAAATTTGAAAATGACCCAAACTAGGGTCGAAACGTCATTTAACTAATTTGTTGTTTAATATGGTGAACCTAAACCCAACAAAAACGAATATATATATATATATATATATATTTAAATTTCCATAATCAAATGTACAGCACGAATTGACCATCATTTATTGATTCTAGTCACTATTTGAGTCTTTTCAGTTTCAGAGAACTGACAACGCAGTTTAATTTTTTCACTGATAAACTTTTAAATTTGCAAACATTACCATCAGGCAGTGTTTTGGTTTGCTTTGAGAAACACAAACCTTCCACAAAAATTAGATTGTGTTAAAGTGACATTTGAACTAATCTGTTGTCAGTTGATATGGTAAGAAATAGTAGTGTTCCTAAAAAGCTCTTGCCCGAACTTCGCTTTGCGCCGTTTGGGTAACGGCAATTGCGTGCGCAAAATACAGTTTCCGCAAGAGATGGAAACATTATTTTTTCTACGATAACATTAAAAAAGACACTATTATTTTAACCAAACTTTAAATCATGGACTAACTTGACCAAAGTGTATAAGACTTCAGTACCCTATCAAGTACGCAAAAGTACGCCAAAAATACCTCTTCTTTCATGCTTTTTATTTGCTTTTTCTTGCATCAATTTAAAAATTGGATGTATTGTTGCTCGTATCTTTATTTTTATTTACTTGGTAATGGGTTCATATTTACCTCATCGGCCGAATTTCCAATATCTTCAGGAAGCTCTTCGTCGGAATAATCCATTATTTAACTTGTTAAAAACCTTCAAGTCTTAGAAATATTTTGACAAACTTTGACGGCTTAAAACATTACTTGTGTTGTAATAAAAATAATACAGACCAAACCTGGTTTGATAATAATTTGATTTATTATTTTAAATTTTAATTATACACAAACTACTAACCCAAAATAATTTAAAAAAATGCATATTAAAATAAATACGACAGGGTAGATTTAATATTAGAATCCAAATGGTATAAGTAGTGATCCATTTTATTGTTAAACCATCGATACAGTATTAGGTCTAAATATAGATAGTAATACTTTTCCGTACTGATGCGGGAAAGTAAGACTAACGAACTAAAAAGGCCGGTGAAAAAAAAATTTT